>ML837283.1:30629-45904 GCA_009831015.1 Picea engelmannii | reverse complement strand
TGATGAAGTTGTGGCAAGACGCAAAAGAGGATCCAAATGGCGTTACAAGGAGGATAAACCAAATAATCGAAGTCCAACAAAACAGGGCCGAAGTAGATGACAAACTTCAAAAGTACCAAGATAATATGAAATCCCTCTTCGATAAAAAAAGATAAATACATGGAGTTTCTTCCTCGTGATCTAGTTTTAAAATGGGATGCTAGAAAAGAAGATGCGGGAAAACATGGCAAGTTCGATCATCTCTGGTTCGGACCATTCAGGATTGCAGCTATAGAGGGAAAGAATTCCTTCCTACTGGAAAATCTTGACGGAAAAACTTTCGACGCCACTATCAACGAGCACTATCTAAAAATTTTCATGCAATAATCATGTTTCACATTACCATTGTATATACCGGTTTGGTTTCTTGTTTAAATTTGCAATTTCATTTTCCTTCGTAGGTTATCTAAATTTTACTTCTTCCTTGTAAATAAACCAATTTTTATTCGATACCATAAAGCAAAATATAAAATATTTGTATTGCATATCATTTCTATTCTGCAGAATTTTCTGATTTTTCCTTTTTGTACTCATGTAGAATACTTGCTATCAGATGAGAAATGAGGAGGTATCGGAACCCAACACTTAGTTTTCAAAACATTTGTTTTCTCTCAAAATAGGTGATGAATTAATAATTGGTTTGATTGAAAATGTAAATGGAATATGAGGTATGAATTTCTATATTTATTTGTTCAAGCTGAAATGCTAGAGAAATCTTATTGGATATAAACTAGGTTTCACTCATGTAAATATAATCACATGATCAAAGATCAGAAAGGTATAAATCTCTATATTTCTGAATCAAATGAAAATAAAACAAAAATGAAATAAAAATAAAATAAAATAAGAATAAAAAGAGGCTTAAAAAAGATAAGCTTGGTAATCGAGAAGTGAACTTATGAGGAAATGAGTTTCTTTTGTATCAAACCCTCTAAGTCCTTGCTCTATTTCTTTTTGTCTATCTTTGATTTTTTACTCTATTTTGATTTCCACTACCTGACCTTAAATCTTCATAGAAAGAAAGAATTTTGCCTTAGCTCTGAAAACTTAAGAACGTGTCTTCAAAACAAGATTAGGCGAAAATCTTTATGTTCCTCTGATTTTAACTGAAAGAAAGTATGTCTAGGCTAATCCTGATAACATTATCTCTTCTAACATATTTTAACTGATTAGTTCGCTCAAGGCAAATCCCCGGAAAATAAAAATTCCCCATAAGATCTCCCCTATAGGAAAAGATGTATTGAAGATCGGGACAGACCTTCATTGTCAAATCTTAAACATATATCATCCCCTGTATGAATCATACAAATTGATTGCCCCCACTTCAAAAATATATAAAATATAAGACAGATGGTGAAAGGAAATTCATAAAATGATTGCCCCCATCTAGTCCAAGATAAATGGTGAAAGGAAATTCGTAATTCGATTGCCCCCATTTTGTCCAAAAGAGATGATAAAAGGAAATTCATGTAATGATTGCCCTCATCTCAATAAAATGCAAAAATGCTAATTGAAGTGGTGAAAGGAAATTCAATGGGAGATGTAGATAACTTCACTGGGGTACTGAACAAGCTCACTGGCAGTGAAGCAATATCTATGATATATGTAAGGATTTCATACATGTATAAACATACTCTGGTATCTAGTTCTCTTTCTGGTAATATTTACATTCTAAACCAACAAGGGATTCCCTAACTAAATTTGTTAAAATTACTTAGCCTTGATGCGAACAAAATTGACCAGAGTCTGATATTCCAGTTAAAGTTGTTTTGATTATCTTAGGCAAATACAAACTCAATTTTAGGAAAAGAAAACTATTAATAGCCTAACTTGAGGTCAATAATTAAATGTTTTTTAAAGGTTTTTCTAGACTCGACTGAAGTCCAATTTTTCTCTGTATGATTTTTTCCCCAAAAGTGTTTCCCATAAATATAATGATGACTCTATTTACCCAATAAAGGCACTTGGTCTACTGTTCTTCCACGCCTCGCAGGGAGATGTGATCCCCATATGGAGCCTATGTTGGAACATATATAATCCTAAACTTTGAGTTTTGCATTCTCCACTTCATGAAAATATAATCTTTCCCAAATTGGTAACTCAAGAAATTAACTTTCGAATTTCAAACAAATTTATTTCTGGTTAATTGGTCATAAGGCACGCATGATATCTGTCGTTGATGAAGTTCCCCCGTTTGATCGAATGATCCCCTTTTTACCAGAGTTTTGGAGCCGCCTAATTGTTAAAGAGTCCAATCACTAAAGGTCGCTTTGGAGCTTCGCGCTTTAGGCGTTTCAATAGGTCTTCACGATTAAAATCCTGAAACCTGAAAGTGTTCGTTATCACCTTTTCATAAACCTTTAAAGGACACGAGTCATCACTACACGTGTATATTTCGAGTCTTCCCTGGGATGACACGTGACATTCATGTCCGACATTTCCATATAAAAATTCATACAATTCTAAGTAACACGTGGCACCCCCTGGTCTCAACACATCATCTGGAATGACGTCATTTTCGACACATCACTACGGGAGATGGCCTTTCGTAAATATAAAAAAGAGCTAACTCTCAAATCCATGAAGCATTAAGATACCGAAAATATTAAATCTTAATTAATTAAGTTAATCTTGGTCAAAATATAATTAACGACTTCGTGTTTCGAAGTTCGGACATTTACCCTTCATCATATCCTAAAATTTTGGAAGTCCGAGTTTCCGAAGTGCTGGAACTTAAATGGAATTAATTAAAACTTAAAAGTGATTAGCGCATAATTAATCATTTCGCAGCTTCGGGTTTCGGGGATTTCTTTTAGAGCTACATTTAAAAACCTTGAAGTCCAAATACCCGAAGCACTTGAAGTTAAACGCGATTAATTAATATTTTAAGAGGGATTATCTCATAATTAACCTTTTGCAGATTCGCGATTCGGGAAATTTCAAATCTATTTCATCCAAAACTCACGAACGCGAACCACCAAATATTAATGGCATTTATCATAAATCAACGATAATGATTTTTAGCATGGATTGCGGATCGCCGGATATACTTTCTCATTAAGGTTGATAAATTTGTCGTCGGTAAAGGTATACTCGAATCAATGCACCTGAGGTGAATAAGAATTCTTGATTTTGAATTCTATTTTCATCTTCGCAGAGTAGTAAGTTTTATTCAACTAAGAATCTCACGCATTACCCTCTAATAGGTAACCCCATTCTGATTTTATCAATATCATGGCACCACGAAAGATGATAAAAGTAGTTGGCGAAGGTGCAAATCCGAATGAGGACTTTTTATCAGATACCATGCCACAAGCCATAGACACAGTGAAATCTTGGACACAGGTGTTCATGATTTTAGAACATGAGCTTATAAATTGTCGAGAAGATTCTGGCGATGAAGTGAACGGAACTCATGCAACTAAACTCAGGGATATAGCTCAGTCAGAGCTACACAAAATAGTTGTGTAGTCGAGACTCATTCTGTATAACGACATGATAGGTTGGGCCCTGAGAAATGTCGACATCCAAACCAAGAGCATTTTCAACTCTCAAAACGTTGTTGTTGGGTCTTTCCGACCCAAACACATACAATTAATGTATAATATATCCCTCGATTTTAAATATAATTACAACGTTGCATTTATGTTGTAGTTTGAGAAACAGGAGTGTATACAATATGATAAAATCTATCCTGATATAATCAAGTCCTGGTGGGAGCACCCAGAGAAATTGAGAGCCAACACTCATGGCGTGTATGCCACAGCGTCGTTGGATACACACATGATCTATGTAGCTATGATGCTATGCGTACTATTCAAGAATAAGAGACAGACTCATTTCCCGGTGGAATGGGTATCAATTATGCACAAGGTGGCTGAGGGATACTCTTTCAACTGGGCCAAGATGTTGTTGGATAATCTGGCCAAAGAAATCACCGAATACTAGCTAACTAAATCAAAGGAACAGTCTTCCCCTTTCTACATGTCTGCATATATTATGGATTGCATATGCTTCATAACCCCTTTCCCACTAATGAATTGGAGCTAGACCCCAACCAATGCAGAACCTATACACTTTTACCATTCCAAATTGTGGGAGGAAAAGGACAAAGATTTATTCTACGAAATGTGCCATCATGTAGTGGTGCCCATTCATATAGCTTTATATGGCTTCCCACCCCCTCGGATTTCATATAGAATCATGGGAAACCTAGGAAAAATAGAAGATTGGTTCATAGACAAAAACTTCTCCTATATCGGGGTTTTCGGATGCTCAATCCCTCCTCATGCTCTCCCAAGGTTTTTACTAGATCGGCTAGTATGCCGAGAAGTAGCTTATCAAACAGTGACAGGGGGCATCAGCAAGGAGCTGAAAGCAGCCCAGAAAAAGGTATGGCATACCTTCCCTCTCCAGGTCGGTAGGTTTTTATTATTAGACTTCGGTCACTCCAAAGTGGAGGTTGCAGCTCTGGAGGATGTCAAGTTGGTTGGCATTGAGTTTAAAATCCGTAACCCACAGAAAATCATGGAAAATCACCTGGCCCAATACAACCTGAAGAAATATGTGCATGAGAACTCTCCACATGATGAAATGTTCAGGGGGGTCAGGTCCTATGAGGAAGTACTAAACAGAGTTCAAACTTTGTCCCCAGATCAGCAGGACAATTTCTTCATTTTTCAAAGACACAGACAAAGCAGCTTGCCGAAAGTACTACAGGGAGAATCGGCAGCCACTTTGCCTACACGGGAAACTGTGCCTTCGGGTTTTGAAACAGGGAGCTCTAGCAAACAAGATACTGAGAAAAACCCAAAGAGCACCAAAGTTTTAATGTAGTAAGTAGAGGCTTCGCTATCAAATCCATTAGGCACTCAAGCAAAGGCTCAGCTTGAAGCTTTCCTAAATAAAGGGTAGGATACATCTCCTTCTACACCAGCCACATTTGTTTCCCATATCGCTGAGCAACAACCATCCATAGAGATTGGTACCCCTATTACTTCATTGACATCATTGCAGTCAAGTTTCGGGAATCCTGGTCCTGAAGTCATTTATTTGGGTGATCTTACCCCAATTTCACCCGAAGAGATTCCCCCTTCAGACTTCTTCTTCAGCAAGAAAAGGAGGGCCATTGTCAAATGAGAAACACATCAGAAATATGGAGAGATGGTCAAAAGGAAAATAATGGTGTACGATGGACAGAATCGAGATGATATAGAATTTGCCAAGGAATTTGCAGGTTCGTTAGGCGCTTTCTCCACTGCTAATCAATGGTCTGTAGAAAATTTGGCCGAGCAACTAAAATAGAGAGACCTTTTCATAGGACAGTTGCAAGATCAAATAATGACTATGGAACAGAATGTGAAAAATAAGATGAACCAAAATTTTGAACAGGTCAGAGCTTATGACAGGCATCAAATTCAATAGTTGCAAGCTAAATTTGAAGAGCTCCATCAGAATTCACAGGCCAATAGAGGTTTGGTCATGAAACAAGAAGAGTTAATAAAGCAATTGCAAGCCAGGTTAGACTTGACTGAAGGTACAACATTAGAGATATCATCTTTTTGGTCTCAAGCACTGGAGGTAAATGAAAATCTATAAACAACCCAACAAGATCTCTTCATGAAGGTCGATGCCATCCACAAATGCTACCAGACAGTACACCTTGCTCTAAAATATATCTATATTAAAGAAAGAGAGGCTTGCTCGGCTCGATTCAAGTTTCAAGAGGTTGTCTTATTGGTACCAAAATATGATGTCTCAGATGTTCCTCAGCTTTCTCTTTCTGAACAAATAAGAGACGATATAACTTTAAAGGCCTGGGAAACAAACCTAGCAGAAATCTAAAGACTTTCCAGAGAAGTAAATGAAGCTTGTCTAGAAGCGTTTTCCTTGCTAGACAAAGGACTAATTGATTTTGAAGGAAATTCTATCTCCGAAGCCCTAGATCAAATTGATGTAGCAAAGAACCAATATAATTCTAGAACAAGCAAAGAAGAAGCTCTGACAGCCATTCAGACAATGAACCAGATTGATCTATTTCAAATAAATAGATGGATAGTAAACCCAAGTTTTCAATTACAGGTCATATCCCAAGGAGCGAAAAGGATACAAGAAAAGTTGCCAATTAGCCAATTTGCTTGAATGTAGGCACGTGACAATAAATGTTTTTTAGTAGACAATATAACTTGAGAACCATGTGATTGTCTAAAATGTAATGCATGATCTTATTTAAAACAATAATGAGTGGAAAAGCATGTTTTTCAACTATGGATAACTTTTCCTCGTTAGCACTCAAACATTGGCTCATGAAGGAAAATGGTCTTTAGAATATTTCAACATATTATTACATTGAGATAGTTGAAAAAACTTCATCTATTTCATTAGTATAGAACTGAAATTCCTTTAGATAACTAGGCTTAGCCAAAATGGGGAAAATAGTGATAGCATCCTTTATGGACTGAAAATCATTTCGAGCATCTTTATCCTAGCATAAATTAGTGTCTGGCATTAATGGCCTATGAATAGGTTGGATGATTTCAATCAATTTAGGGATGAATCCACACATAAAATATATCTTACCCATGAAGGCTTAAATGGATTTCTTAGATGCAGATGGGAGTAATTTCTAAATGGAATAAATTCTTTCAAGATTAATGCTCATGCCATTTTCAGAAATAATTTGACCTGGTAGCTTTCCCAATTACATCAAAATAAAATTTGTTAGGTTTAAAAGAAAGGTGTATGCATCTTATTTCTATAATCTTAGGGTTGTTTTTGGAACCAATGTTTATAGAGGTAATCTCTCCAAATTTATGCTTGGAATATTCAGTGCCTTGACTTAAGGACCTTGGGGAATAATTTGCATAAAACATGCTTTCCATAATCTCTCCAAATTTATGCTTGGAATATTCAGTGCCTTGACTTAAGGACCTTGGGGAATAATTTGCATAAAACATGCTTTCCAAAGTGACAATTCTTGTCGGATAAACATTATGCTAAGGGTTGATAGTGCCAAGAGAACAAGGAAATTTTGGGCATCACATAAAAGAAGGTGATTTAGTCATTTTATATGAGAGACATGACCATATGAAATCCATCATAGCATAGAGTGGAACAAAGAATAAGAACAAATTTTTAATGACTAGGAACAAAAAACCCTTACTGATAGAAAAAAAATATTGATTTTAATGGTGGCATTGTTCGTGTTGTGGGCTAGCTAAAGCAACCTTTGTCGCTCGCAATGTGGCCTATCTAGGGCCTCCTCTTTCACCCGTGTTGTGGGCTAGTGGGCCTCCTCTATCTCACGTTGCGAGCTAGCTAAGGCCTCCTCTGTCTTGCGTTGTGGGCTAGCGAGGGCCTCCTTTGTCTTGCGTTTTGGGCTAGATAGGGCATCCTTTGTCTCTTGTTGTTGGGGTCAGGGTTCTTGTCCTTTTCATTGTCGGGAGCTTGATCCACTCCAAAATATAAATGGTATGGACTTCTTGGTTGGTGACCTATGAAGGAAATCATATTCAACTTTGTTTATGGGGAGGGATACAGAGGGTGTGGTTATTGCCCGATGAATGAGGGTTTTGGTTTATGTTTTTTTATGATATGTGTTTTTTTATGTATTGTTTTATATATATATTATGTTTTGTTTACATAAATTTATGTAATATAGGTCAAGGATTAGGGGCTATGCATGTTAGGTGTTAGGGGTTATGCATATAATAATTATCAAGGGCAGTGCTTAGAGTTTATAAGGGTTATGGATTATATGAGTTAGTGGATGGGGGCTAGGGTTTATAGAGATTAGGGGTTATAATTGTTAGGATTTTAGTGGTTAGGGTGGAGATGGCTATAACAATTAGGGATCATGGGGTTAGGTGTGATACTAATTGAGGTTATTATTTGTAGTGGAGAAGGGTTATATTAGAGGTTATATAGAGTAAGAGTTAGGGGTTATAATGGTTATTAGAGGGATATAGTAAATGATATATGTGATAGTCTTGGGGTTACTATGGGTCATGGGATATATTTATTAAGATTCATATTAATATTTTTAAAGGTGAGGGGTTATATTGGTTACCTATAAGAGTTCAAAATGATTATGTTATTAGTTATATGGTTTAGAGTTTAAGGGATATAAGGTTTGATGTTTAATGGTTATATAGGTTATATAGATTTATGATCACAAGTTATTGGGGTTAGGATTTATATTGATTATAAGAGTTAATATTAATGGTTATATGGGATATATAGGTTAGACTTATAAATGTTAGTGGTTTGTAGTTATATGGTTTAAAGTTTAAGGGCTATAAGGTTTGGTGTTTAATAGTTATAGGGGTATAGGATTACAAGTTATAGGGGTTAGGAGTTATATTGAGTATAGGAGTTAGATATTAATGGTTATAGGGGATATATGGGTAAGATTTATAAGGGTTATAATGCCTAGGTGTTGTATGGAGTATATTATAAGGTAAAGGAGGTTAATGGTGATAATGGTTAAATGGATAAGGGGTTACATGGGTTAGATGTTACATTGTGGTTTGTAAATGTCAGGGGTTAGGGTCCATAACCTTGGTGCACAAGAAAAGGAGATGGCTTGGGGAAGAAAGGATCCTCAAGATGAGAGGGGATGGAAGAACATATGATGATAGGATGTACAAAAATTATGGGATTAAGCCAAGGAGAAATAACATAAGAAATTTATATAATTTTAACTATTCATCCAAGTCACATAGATTATATTGAGAATAAATTCACCATTAATATACTAATCAAGAAGGATAGTCAATGAATTAAAGGATTGGTCATAAAAGGTCTCTAAAACCTTTTGTTGAAAGAGAATATCCATGTAAGTGGGGCATCTCTAAGGGTCAGTGAAGGCCTCCAACTAGAGTCCAATGAAATGTATATAATGACAATGGAAATGGCAATGATGATGACAATGATGATGACGATGACAATGACGATGACGTTGATGATGATGATGATCATGACAATGACAATGACAACGATGACGACGAATACGATGACAATGAAAATTACGATGATGATGATCATGACAATGGCAATGACGGTGATGATGACATTGACAATGGTGACGATGATGACGATGATGATGGAAATGACGATGATGAAAACGACTATGAAAATAATGACAATGACGATGAAAATAATGATGATGATGAAAATGACGATGACAATAATGATGATGATGACAATGATGATGACCATGACGATGACGAAGATGATGATGATCATGACCATGCCGATGACGATGACGATGATGGTAATGACGACAATGTTGATCACAGTTATGACAATGACAATGAAGATGACGATGACGATGACGATGAAGATGACAAACAACGACTATCATAATAGTGATGATGATAACAATGGTGGTATCCACTTCCACATGGTCATGAGTTTCCGCCACAAGGTCATGAGTTCCCATGACATAAATCCCTTGGTTTACATGGATCATATTCCATTTATAGTTCATCATCATACCATGTCCATGACTTGGAGAAGTATAGTTTGAAAAAATTCAATGCTAGCCCCTTTCATTAGTCGTTGTTTCCGAAAAGTTCCAATGAAGATGTTATAGTAACAACGAACATGTTCATTTAAATCTCATCAAAATATGATGATAATGATGATGACAAATACGATGATGGATAATTTCATCTCCTTCAAAGTTAAGTTATAATTTTGTTGTTTGATTGTCAAATTATTTGTGTGAGTCGTATTTGAGTCTCGAAACCCTCCCATACCGTCAACGCATGAATCTACTATAACCAAGTCAATTTTTTGTTCATATAAGCACAAACTGAAAAAATTTCAATGTTGGCCCCATTCACAAGTCACTTTGTGCGAGGTCAAAGTAAAGCATAATTTCCACTAATTGGTAATTAATGGATAACCTTCAAAATTGTTAGACGAAGCAAAGTTAAAAATGGATATGATGGTATAAACCTGAATGAGATTCTCTTGGTTTTAGACCTTGTACATGGTATATGAGCTCTTAAATCATCCTTTAGGCCCTTGAATACTATTTTTTTTTATCCATATACCATGTACAAAACCTTAAGACTCATTTATAGTTCATAAAACCTTGTAATGGTGCCAATATGAAACATAGGCCAAAGATTTCATTTATAGGTCCTATGTGGTGATTTTAGACCCCATGCATGGTTTGGGAGTCCTAAAAGTGTATTGTTTGCCTTAAGACATTTATAGTTCCTCCTCATACCATGTCCATGACTTGGAGAAGCATAGTTTGAAAAATTCAATGTTGGTCCCTTTCATTGGTCGTTGTTTATGGAAAGTTTCGACGAAGATGTTATAGGAACGACGAATACGTTCATTGAAACATCATCGCAATATTATGATAACTATTATGACAAATATGATGATGGATAATTTCATCTCCTTCATAGTTAGGTTATAATTTTGTCGTTTGATTTTTGAATTCTTTGTGTGAGTCATATTTGAGTCTCGAAACCATCCCATACCGTCAATGCATGTGTCTACCATGACCATGTCAAATTTCAGTGCGTACAAGAAAAAATTAAAAAAGTTTCAACGTTGGCCCCATTCATAGGTCAGTCTGCGTGGGGTAAAATTAAAGCATAATTTGCACTAGTTGGTAATTAATGGACAACCTTGAAAATTGTTAGACGAACCAAAGTTAAAATTGGAAATGATGGTATAAACTTGAATGAGCTTCTCTTGGTTTTAGACCTTGTGCATGGTAGATGAGCTCTTAAAGCATCCTTTAGGACCTTGAACACTATTTTTTTTATCCATATACCATGTACAAAACCTTAAGAGTCATTTATAGTTCATAAAACCTTGTGATGGTGCCAATATGACACATTGACCAAAGATTTCATTTATATGGCCTATGTGGTGGTTTTAGACCCTATGCATGGTTTGGGAGTCCTAAAAGTGTATTGTATGCCTTAAGACATTTATATTTCATCCTCATACCATTTCCATGACTTGGAGCTACATGGTTTGAAAAAATTCAATGTCAGCCCCTTTCACTCGTCGTTGTTTCTGAAAATTTTCAACGAAGATACTATAGGAACGAGGAACATGTTCATTGAAACCTCGCCACAATAGTATGATAATGATAATGACAAATATGATGATGGATAATTTCATCCCATTCACATTTATGTTATAATTTTATCGTTTGATTGTCGAATTATTTGACTGAGTCATATTTGAGTCTCGAAACCCTTGCATATGGTAAACGCATGCATCTACTATAACCATGTCAAATTTCAATGCATACAACAAACTGAAAAAAAAAAATTGAATGTTGGCCCCATTCACAGGTCACTCTGTGCGGGGTCAAATTAAAGCATAATTTCCACTAATTGGTAAATGGACAACCTTGAAAATTATTAGATGAACGAAAGTTAAAATTGGAGATGATCGTATGCACCTAAATAAGCTTCTCTTGGTTTCAAGAGTAATATATTATGTACTAAACAAGGCCAACCACGTGAAGGTGGAAGCTCATATGGCCCCTCCCCCACCCCCCCCTCACAACACTCTTGATTCCCCAATACCAAATTTATGTACTATAAAATATTTCAAAGCAACATAGTAAGAATCAAACATAGAAACTAAGAAAACAAAAATTTAAGGTAAATGAAAGAGAACAAATCAATTGAAAACATAAAAATACATACTTCATACATTTCAACATTTTGATATCAATAATATTCTTCTTCATCCAACTCAACATATGTATCATCCAGTTTTGAATTGATGTTGAAAGGATTGGAAATATCAGCATCATCATCAATGTCGTCATTTCCAATCATATCATCATCTATATCATCATCAGGAACATTGTCTCCTACGTTTGGTTTGACTTCTTCAAGTTATTCATCTAACACATCGTCAATATCATCTTCATCCAGAACATTGTCTAGAATATCTCCTTGAATTTCTACGATGTCTTTGTCTGACACATGAACTAACTTCTCCTCTTTGTCATCTTCTTCTTCAATATCATATACTTCTGCTACATTATACTTTACTGGCCTTCTACTTGGATCATATCTAACAACATATGACCAACCCCCTCTACCTGGAACCTCTGAGTAAAATACTTGTTCGCATTGGCTTAGAAGAACATAGGGCTCTGATCCTGGCTCAACATTCCTTGTATTAACCATGGTAAATCCATTAGCATGTTGATTAATATTTCTATCACGATCATGTTCATTCATTTGTAGCATGTACTATTTGACGTCAAACATAACTAATTTGAAGGATTTAAAGTCGCACTCAAGTATATCATCCAAAAACCCATAATATTGATTTTTAGAGACTTTTGGATCTCTGACACTTCTAGAGGAAACATTAGTAACCTAAAATACTGCAGTTATCCCACTATCAAAAAATTTCATCTTTTCATCCAACTTTTTGATGCGAAATTTGTGGCCATTGCACCACATAGCCTTGTTGTGTTTCAACTGAAATATGCCAAACATGTAAAAATGCATTTTCAATTGATAAACATATTTATACTTGGAAATTATGCAAATTAAGAAAAAAAAACATGCCATATACATCAAGCTAATATTAAAAAAAAAACTAAATAGTATGGGTGAATATGCTTGCATGTTTATCTTTTAAACCATATGCTAAATCAATTTCCCTCTGTGTAAGATTGGTATCTCCTTTGCGTTCGTCTTCTTTGACCGATGTATCCACACCATACCATGATAATATACCATTATTAGATTGTCTTGATCATTCAATCCATACCTTCATCCAATCAAGATTGTTTACAATGTATAAATGTATTGCATCCCACTCTTGACCAATTGTATTAAAATAAAATAAAATCACATATAATCAATTAACATGATGTACATTCATAATAATGGATTATGCAGGAAGACTAAAAATTAAATAAGTACAATATACATAAAAACAAAAAGTCAAATGTATTATAAATCCCCACCATCTTCTTAAATGTCACTTTCCTCATTCTACCTTTCCCCAATAGGTGTTCCCCTTCAAATTTGTTGATGGAGTTGACATCCCAAATGTGATCCACATTAATACTTGCAGTTATTTTAGGAATATATTAAGTAATATAAACCATGGTTTGATATACCATTGAACCCTCTGGACATGCTCTTTGTCTAACCAAATCCTTCAATGATTTCAAGTTCCTCTCAACCATCCACATTGACCTTGTGTGTACAAGTCTACACTTTTCAATCTCCTCAACTTGGTGTACAAGGTAGTTTTCTTGTGCATTGAAAAATGTCAAAGGTAGATACTTTTGCATTTCACACATTAGACGAGGAATTTGTAACCTCCAATACTTTTTATCCTTTTTATATATTTCTTTAGATGACAACCATCTACAAATGATGCAAGCAAATCACAGGTTTCAACAAAAAAGTATATAGTATTGCATTACAAGTAAAACACATGCAGTCAAATATAAGTTGTACAACGAATTGAACAAATTACACTTTGCATATAAATCACCACTTACCTCATGTATTTTCCAAGATCATATATAACTTGTTTGACATTCCAAAGTTGTCTAGGAGAGATAGAAGTAGAACATACTGTAACATAAAAAATGAATAATTATTTATTCCCAAATTAGTAGAAAAAAAACGCTAACAGGATGTTTCACCAATATAGAAATATATACACTAAAATAATTACCTTAATAAAGGTATGCCAATCATGAGTTTTTACCCCACCTAATTCACCTTTATTTCTTAGGATATTCTTTATGTTTGAAGAAAATCAAGTGGGAAATTTAATATTTTTAATAACCCCTTTTACATCCTTGCTTTGTTGCTCTATCAATAACCATGGGAGGGAACTTATATTTTGGTCGTCTGCGTCGCTATTTGAATGAATCACACTTTGAATTGCATGATTGGCTTCCTTAATGTCATTAAAAATATTGAAAATGTTTTCTTTGTCACTCCTTATATCTAAGATTCACCATAATTTTTATGTTACATTCTTCTCGGTGTGCATTGTATCAAACAAATGAACAATTTCTAGGCGCTCATAGTAGGGGAGCCTACTAAATTGTATGTGATCACTTGTCATTCCTCATGGAGGAGCCCCATTATTAATGCCTTCATGACGACCTTCAAGGTGAAGCATATAAATTAAAGATATTACAACAATACTTGTCAATTAGTACAATAAATAAAATGCAATAAAAATATAAAATATTCCAAACATTTCATGTATGATACATAAACTATTTGATCCATACCTTGAAGATTTCTATTATATTGCAACTTCAATAGATGAGGTGTCATTCTCCGTGGTTTTAATCCAGTGTCTTCTTTCCCATTGAAAAGATGTTTCTAGGTACTTCAACACCTATGGTTATGTTGTGGCAAACAACAACCCCCACATTTTCTTTTGAATGCTAAAATTTGGGTCCTTTTTTTTGTTTTGTATTATGATTTTGTTACTGGTCATTAATGTTTTTAATATGCTAAGTATTAAAATTTCTTTTGACTTTGATTCTTCTTCTTTATATTGATTAAATTTCATGATTTCCAACATGAAATTTCCAAAAAAATCGTTAACAACTAGCAGATTGGTTTCATAACATGTTCTTGTTTTCATGATTTCTCTTTTGGAGAATGGATTTGAGTTGTGCTTATTATCATCATTCAAATTTGTTAATTGGATAAGATGCAAGGATGAATGTGTTATTAGTCTTATTTTTTGGTTTTTACGACTCATTTCTTGATACTTTACATTGAGCTATGGAATCAGATTCGATTGAATAATTAAACATTTGGCTTGCTATGATTCTAGTTCTAAAAGTCATGGTGTTTATCATAACTTAGAACTATGAGAAATGTTTAAATGACTTACATATATTTCAAGCCTATCACTCAAAATGTTTGATTATATCATTGCTTTGATTATCATGTCGTAAATTTTTTGTTTGTCAAAGATATTATGCAAAGGATTTGGTAATCAAACATTTGAATGATTATTCTTGAGTGTCAATTCCTTGATTTCATGCTACTATCATATCAGCCCTATGTTTATTGTTGCATCAAATATTTGGAGTGTAACACATCACAACATAAGTTCATGAACTATCATTGCAATAATGTAAGCTATCGAGTAATGTATTATGTAAATTTAATGATTTTTACAAGTGGCAATGCTCATTGAAATTAGAAATACTTTGTGGCTCATTATGTTTGTTT
>ML837283.1:9955-25253 GCA_009831015.1 Picea engelmannii | reverse complement strand
GGAAACAACATGATGTATACTATTCATTCATGGGTGTTGTATATGCATGTGCATTTTCCTTCATGTCCAAATACCTTCATCAATCTTGCGGTCCAAAACCCATGACTAGGGTTGACATCAATGACAACAACCAATCTTCCAACATGGGGTTGATGATAAATCCGGTAGCCCTTTTGCTAATAATGTTAATGCATCTACTAATTGTCAACACTTGAAAGAATCGAGAAAATGCCTAGAAGCATGGTATTAGAACGAAAAGTATTATGTCGTTGTCTTGGTCTTGAAGCATAACATTGTTGAGCTAGGATTATATAATCAACGATTGAGGTTTTTAACAAAGAAATATGAAAAGAAAATGTATGAATTAAAGAAGAAGCTTATCAAAGCTGAGAAATCTATGGTGATAAATTATTTAGGAGTCAATGTTTTTGTTACATCAAATCTGAAGAATCTTTCTCGTTAATGTCCAGTATTCTCTAATTAGTGTTTTGATTGAAGGTAAATTTTATTTTAGGCATAGTTTTGTTTTAGATTTTGTTTTAATTTATTTTTATTTTATTTTTACAAACAAGTATAGTATTAAAATTTTGTAGCCACTCTATTTTATTCGAATTTGTTATTGATTGATCCTATTTTTACATGCAGATATACAATGGAAGGTTCTCATCATTTATCATGCAATGAATATATCTCCGGATTTTTTGAAAGAATCTTGCGAGAAATATGTTAGTTAGATTTTATTAGAAACATGTGGATATTTAAAAACATTTTACTTTTATTTTTGTAAGAGGTTGTTCAAACTTAGTTTTGATTTGGGATTTTCGAATAGTTAGTCACGATTTCCTTCATGTTTTCTAGGGAATCGTTGTTATCGTCATTAATAATAGACCATGTGATTGATCAAACTCATGATATAAAAGGAAGGAAATGATAATGTAGAAGGCATTTAGAATTGGACCTAAGAAAATTCTCGACACTATTGTTCAGTCTCTTTCTTAAATATTATAGTTGAATCATTTTGGTTTCATGTTATCATTGGAGTGTGAATTCTTGGTACTACTACTAGTATTTTAATTCATGTCTTAAATCGAAATCATTATTCCTTTATATCTTGTGTTACGATAATTAATAATCATATAATTGATTACTATTAATCAATTATATTTATATATTTTGTTTCATAAGAACATGCAAGTTTGTATGCATGTGAATGGTGATATGAATGTATGTTTGATTTAACTATTTAATTCAAATATTCATTTCATTATTTCTAAATCTATTACAGTGGTAAATGTCAGATCTATATCTTCATTTCATTACTGATCATTTCTTTTCACATGCGTGATTAAGTTTTCTCATTTTAATTAGAGTCATTCCATTTTATTAGATAACACATTTCAAACCTCCATACACTGGAGTAAATTTGCTTGTGGCTTGATGGAGCCCTAGTTTCAGTTAACCAACAAAAATAATTATTTTCCTGTTAGTTTTAATATTTCATCATTAGAAGGAGAAGGTTAGTTTTGAGTTAGTATTAGTTTTAGTTTTGATTTATTTAATTATATTAGTAGAAAGTTAGTTTAGGTTAGTTTAGGAAAGGGTAATTGAGCCCATAAATTCAATCAAGGTCACTATACCAAATGGAAAAGGGTTTAATTTGGACCCTGACCGAGTGATTCTCCTCAATTTTGAACATGGTCAGATTTGGCCATCAACATTTTTGGCGCCAGGAGGCCATTCTAATAATTAATGGCCAAAATATCACAAAAAACTGATATCCATCCTAAGAAATCACCTTCGCCCTCAGTATCTCCTGCAACTTCCAAATCATCATCAATATCTATATCTGAAAAATCTAAATTTGTTCCTCCTCGAGCTAGTGCTGTTGAAATTCCATCTCAGTCTTCTCAATATGAAACTCATGTTAGAAGGTCTTCTAGTAATACATCTATCATTGACCTCATATCTGGAATTTCTTCGAAACCTCTATATTCACCTGAAGTTCAAAGAATTAGGAAACGGATAGAAACTCTCATAAGTCACAGTGAGTCTTCACAAGGATCTGCAAAAAGTAATAATCCTCTTTTGGGTGTTCTAACCAAGGCTCAAAGCCAAAGACTAGGGGTTGAACCTCTTGAATTTTCCTTGCCTTCACAACAACCAAGGAGACCTCTTACAACGACTGGTGGTGGTAATAGACCTCCAACTCCTCCTCCTAGTATTCTTTTACTTACTCCTCCCCTTGAAGAACCTTCTCCTCGATGACCTATCATTATGGAAAGACAACAACCAAGGAGGCCATGGAGAATACTAGGAGCAGTTAGTGTTCCTAGAGCTCAACATGATCTTCCAAAAAATCTTGACAAATGGTTACCTAAATTCAATATTGAATCAAAATAAGCTCCTGAAGATCATATTAATAAATTTATGTTGGCCATTAATCTTAGAGACATTGATGAAGAAGACGTTGTTTGTAGACTTTTTCCATATACTTTTGAGGGAGAAGCTTCCACTTGGTATTTTTCACTACAAGCTAATTTTATTCCAAGTTGGGATACCTTTGAAGATTTGTTATTAAAAAGTTGGTGATGATAAAACCTCATCTGCTCCGCTCATTGAGTTTTCTAAGATTAAAATGGGTCCAAAAGAAAAAATAAAATATTTTCATCAAAGATTTCTTAAATTGATTAATAAAATGCTTGATACATCCAAACATGGAGTTGACGTTTAGATCGATTTTTATGCTTCTACTCTACCAATATCTATTGCTATGTTTGTTAAATGTGTAGCCAAGAATACTTTAGTTGAAGCAATGCAGGAAGCTTTAGAAGTTGAAAAGGAAATGTCTAGCATTGCAAATAAATCTTCAATTGAGGAACCAAGGTCTTCACAGACAATGAAGAAGGCTATTATGAAGGAGGAAAAAAAGGATAAAGATTCTTTCGATATGGATAGTCTTCGGAAGGTTATGAAAAAAATAACAAATGAAATGGTTGATGTTAAAGGAAAACTTGTTGAAGTTTCTAATAGATCTTTTAGACCCTTTATCAAGAAGAACCTGCAAACACCTCCTGGTAGTAAAATTTCTACTCTCAAAAGTGAAGAAGTCAAAGCATATGAGGAGGAAGACGGTGACAAGGAAATACAAGATTCAAATCTTTTCAGGGAAATCACTGGAATTTTTTACGAAGAAGAAGCTCACGAATCTCTTTCTGCCCAAACCAGAAGAAAAAGCTCACCTTCAACTTCTGGATCTTCTCCTCCAACTACTACTTCAAACAAAGAATCAAATGAAGACAGTTCAGTTTCTAAGACTTTAATCATTGTTGATAAAATTGAATATGATATCATAGAAGATATGAAGAAGACAAGGGAAAATATTTATTTGTATGAATTAAGCAAGATAAAATCTCAGAAAAAATAGTTTGTTAAAAGTTTTAGGTGCTACTGGCAAATCATATTTACCTTCTACCATAGTAGCAAACAAAGAAAGAAAAGTAGTTGCCCATAATTCTTCATTTAATAGGCAGACCGATGCAGTATTAATTGGTGACAGATCTGAATCACATACTCCATTCCTTCTTAATTTTGAAATATTTAATAAAAATGTACAGAATGTTCTGGATGATTCTAGTGCATCATCGAATATTATGCCTTATTTAGTTTGTCTTCAGATTAATGCCCGACCACAAAAATCAGCTATACATATTGTACAATTAGACATAACAAAAGTAAAGGTCTTAGGAGAATTAAAAGAGGTTCTGATCAGAATTTCATCCAATCCTAAAGTATTTCAAATCATAGATATTATAATTGTTGATATTCTTGATGCCTATGGTTTGATCTTAAGTCGAGACTGGTCTACAAAACTTAATGGTTATTTTTCCACGGATTGGTCACACCTTTGGCTTCCTTATAATGGTAAACCTAATCAGATCAAGATTGATAGAGAAAAACATATGAAATTTAATGTTACTGATGTGGATGGGGAAAATGAACCTAATGTTTTTGTCAATTCCATTATAGGAAATTACTTAGCTGATTCATTCTTTGGGAATTTTGTTGCTGAAATTTCTCCTTTTCAGCAAAACTTTGGTTCGGAAATTGAAAATTTTTCTCAAACTGATCTTTCTCGTTGTGTAAATTTTGTAGATAATTTTGTAAATAACCTTGCAAAATATCCCTTTTTGAAATAGTATTTTGATTGTTCAAAGTCTAATGATGGAGTTGGTGCGGGTTGCATTTTAATTTACCCGAATGGAGAAAAAACTATGTTGACTTGCAGGCTTGAAGTTCAATGTAACAATAACATTGCTAAATATGAAGCATTAGTACAAGATCTTAAAAAAACTATCTGTATGAATGTGCATGATATCTTAGTTTTTGGCGATTCAAAAATTGTGATTAAACATGTAGAAATGCAACCCATTGTGTTTCTAATCATCTGAAGAATTACCAACAACTAGTGCAAGACTTGATTTGCAATTTTTCTACATTTAATATCACCCCCATATCAAGATTGCAAAATGTTAGTGTTGATTTATTAGCAAATGTTGCTTCAAAGCTTATTCCTCCTAAAGATTTCAGTCCCGATAGATTTTCAGTAGAATTAATTTTTAAACCTTCAATACCAGATAATATCACTAATTGGCGATTTTTTAATGATGATGAAGATATTATCAATTTCATCACTTCAGAGGGACCATATTATAATGACATCGTTGATGAAGACTCTCATGATCATGAATTGAATCAATCTCTTGAAGGTGACAAAATCAAATCTGAAAACATCATTCCCATATCTATAGTTAAGTTAGAAGATTTCTAAGATCTCAAAGATAGATTCAAAAAACCAACGAATTGCAAAAATAATAGCCCTACTATGAATGTTGAGATCGTTAATCTGGGCACATATCAGAATCCTCAAAATGTTAACTTGGGATTAGGTTGTTCATCTTCTGAAAGAACTACCTTCATAGATCTTATTAAACAATACAAGGATGTTTTTGCATGGTCTTATGATGATTTAAGAACTTTTGATACATCAATAATTCAACATACAATTCCTATGTTACCCGAAGAAAAACCTGTACAACAAAAACTTAGGAAAATTCATCCAAATCTAGAATCACAAAACAAGTCTGAATTGAATAAATTATTAAAATATAAAACCATCTTTCCAATAAGACATTATAAATGGGTATCAAATCTTGTTCCAGTTAGGAAGAAGAATGGTGACATCATAAATTGTATTGATTTCATGAACCTTAATAGAGCTTCTGAGAAAGATAATTTTCCCTTGCCTCTTATGGAACAGATTCTTCAATCAGTTTCCAACTATGAAATAATGTCCTTTTTAGATGGGTTTTCCGAGTACAATCATATTTTAGTTCACCCAAATGATAGACTCAAGAATACATTTAGAACCAAATGGGGCAATATGCTTATTGGAAAATGCCATTTGGATTAATAAACATTGGTGCAACCTTCTAGAGAGCAATGGATGTTGCTTTTAGAGGATTAATAAATAAATCTGTTGTGGTTTATCTAGATGATATTTTTATATTTTCAAAAAGAACGTTCAGATCACATTCATCATTTAAAACGGATTTTTGAAAGATGTCGAAGGTATGGAATCTCATTAAATCCTAAAAAATCATTTTTTGCTCTTCAAGAAGGAAAACTATTGGGATTCATTGTGTCTAAAGATGGAATCATAATTGAACCATCTAGAGTCAAATCTATAGCTGAAATTCCATTACCTCACAGTAAGAAATCTATACAATCATTTCTGGGTCAAATCAGTGTTGTAAGGCATTTTGTTCATGATTTCGCACAAATTGTTTTACCTTTGCAAAACATGGGAAAGAAGAATTATATTTTCAAATGGAATACAATTGAAAAAAAAAACTTTTGATTCTATTAAACAAACAATTATTCAAGCTTCTGCTTTGCTTTCTTTTGATTATAATAAAGAATTTATCTTATATATGTTTGCTTCAGATCAATCATATGCAGCCATGTTAACACAAAAAAAAATGATCAGGATGCAAAAGTACCAATAGCATTTAACAGTTCATGATTGCAAGGCGTTGAACTAAATTATTATGATGTAGAAAAGCAAGCTTATGCAGTTTTTAAATCTATCAAACATTTTAGGCCTTTTTTAATCAAGTCTCATATCAAAGTGATTGTTCCTCATCCTGCAGTAAGAAATTTGTTGGTACAGAAAGATCTTGGAGAAAAAATATCCCATTGGGTTACTGCACTTCAAGAATATGATCTTGAGATAAGACCAACAAAAATTGTTCATGGTCAAGGATTATGTAAGTTGGTGACTCAAACTATTGATTTGCAATCTAACGATCAGGTATCACAAGTATTTCAATAGGTATATGCTACCGTTGATCTATCGAATTCGCAATATTCATATCAGATTTATTATTTGACTCCCAATACATCACCTTTACATTTAGATGCAAAGACGAAACATGCATTGAGGTTAAAAGCTATTCAATGTCAGCTTATTGATGGAGTCTTGTTTAGAAAGATATATGACTATATGCTACTTAGATGTTTAGAAAAAGATGAAATAAAGTTTTATTTGACTTGCATGATGGGCCAGCAGGTGGACATTTCAGTGGAGATACTACCGCACATAAAATTTTGCATACATTTTATTACTGGTTGACATTATTCAAAGACACACATGCCTATTGTTGGAAATGAAAAATTTGTCAAACATCAGTTGGAAGAGATAGGAAAGAAGCATTACCTATGTAGCCTATGATCATTGAACAACCATTCAAACAATGGGGTCTTGATATAATTGGTGAGATTGTTCCTAATTCTTCCCATTCTTACTGCAACCGATTACTTTACGAAATGGGTGGAGTCCATTCCATTAAAAAATGTTACTGTTGATCAAGTAATATCCTTTATTGAATAGTTTATCATTACTAGATTTGGTCTCCCGAGAAAATGAAAGTTATTTTTCCGCTACATCTCTTACTGAATTTTCAATACAGAAAGGTATCAAATTAAAATATGCTTCTAATTATTACCCACAAGGTGATGGTCAAGTGAAATCAACTAATAAAATGATATGTAGGATCTTTTAAATGACTATGGTTGAGTTTTAATTTTGCATGCGTTCATTAACCATTTGAGAAACTTAGTGAAAGAATGAGGAAAGAAGAAGGATTATAACAGCCATATACACATATGCAGATCTGAAATGAAAATATAGACAGCAAACCATAACACGCAGATTGATAACAGAGTTCGGCACAATTTTTGCCTACGTCTCCGGGCCTTTTCTCTGTGGGGGAGGCTTCTTTATTTCTGTTCAAATGCTCAAAAGTACATTTCTGCAATGCCAAATGGCTACAAGACTGATCTGGTCTTGTTCGTCCAGATCTCTAGAACCCTGCAAAGAAAACGGCACACAAAACGGACGTCCAGAGCTCCCAGAAATGGTCTGACAGCGTCTCCTCCTCAAAAGCTTCTCTGCATCAAACTGACTTTGGCTTGGCTTTTCTCCAGCATAACTCTGCTCTGACTGCTCTCTCATGGCCTCAAACAGGCCTGGTTTATATAGCCTTGAAGTTGGTTGCTCAGCTCCAACTTCCTCCAAGAATTTGGCCTCCAAAAATGCCCAATATCCCCCAAAAATGGAGGGAATCAACCAAAAATAGGCATACTATTAATAAAAAAAACCAAACTATATAACCAAAACCCAAAATATGGCCAAAATAGGGCGCAGCCCCCTTTTGGTGCGCACCCTAGTCATATGGGGCCTCCACATGGCCACGCGCTGGTCTTCTCCCGGCGCTAGCTCCTTTTTTCACGCTAACTCTTGGTCGCATGTGCATATAATAGGCCCACGGGGCCAATTGTTATAACAAACCCCGCGCATATTGTAACTGTAGCTCTGGGTCTTATGGTAACCTCCCAGGATCCGGGGGCTTACCCCCCTTCCACGCGCTCCGTTGTATTGACTCCCGGTCCAGTGTGGCGTGGTTATATGATAATACTCCGAGGGTTGGGGCTAAGCCCCGGCCCTTTCCCCCGCGGCTTATACCATTGATTAAATTTAAATACAATGTTTGTCGTTATGTTTACAAGCACCACCGTGGGGGCGGGCGGTTAGCCCAGCCTCGCCAGTCCTCTGCCCACCGGGAGGTCGCGGGTTCGGACCCCGGCCATGCCAAACAATTTTACACATAAACCAATAACCAATCATATGGTGCCACGTGGCAGCCCTTAACTGGGCCACGTGGCACCTTAACCACCAACCGATGATTGCCACGCATCAACTAATGATTTGCCCACGTCAACTGTCGTACTGCCCGGTCAACCTGCCACGTCACCTGATGACGTCACCCGTGCCACGTGTCACCCTTTCAGTGGTGACACGTGTCACCTTCGGATACGTCCAACCGTATGCCAAATCGACCAAATTTGCCTGACATGTGTCGCTTCCTGGAGCTGCCACGTGTCACCTGTACAGACCTGCCACATGTTGTTGTACGGACATGCCACGTCAGCGTCCGTACCGACTGTACGGACTGCACAGTGAGCAATTTTTTTCCCTGTTTGACTTATCGGACAGAACGCGATATCTTCTACATACGGAGCCCGTTTGAAAAAGTAAATATACCACCGGAATTAGGAAGACGAGACGGACGCAATGGCATAGGTTTTGTCGCATTCCGAGCACTTTCATTTTTGAGCATTTTTCAAGCCCTATCAGGCTTCTGGATCCGATTTCGGATCATAAAAACCTTTCAAAAATCATTAAGAAAATTATTGTTGATAATCATAAAAAATGGCATAAAACATTGGTTTATGCTCTATGGGCAGATAGGATTACTTATAAGGCATCATTAGGAACTTCCCCTTATATTTTGGTGTATGGTAAAGAAGCTATACTTCCTCCTCATATTGTTTTGCCTTCTTCTGCCTTAGTACAATCTGTTCAAGAAAAACCTTGCTCCAACTTACAAAAACGCTTATCTCAAATTTTCAAGTTAGAAGAAGTAAGAGATAAGGCTCAACAAACTTATGCCAACCATCAGAAAATCATTAAGCAATGGTTTGAAAATCATTCGGTGGGAGATAAAAGTTTTGACTTCAGTGACTTAGTTTTGAAATGGGTTAAGTCCCATGAGGAAAAGGGAAAGCATTCGAAATTTCAAAAATTCAGGCTAGGTCCCTTTCAAATCTCTCAAAAGATTGGCCCATCAAATTTCATTCTACAAACTTTAGATGGGGTAGAACAAACTCTGCCTGTAACTGGGCTCATCTTAAGAAAATATTTTTCATGAAGTTGTTTTCTTTCGCTTGTAAATATGTAAATATCTGTTGTAAATTTTTTCTTTTATTTGTTGTTTTCTTTTATTTGATTTCTTTTGTTTTGTTTTTCTATAACAACGATAGGCATGTTGTTTATTTATATCTCTTATTTATGCATGACAGAGAATCATGTTTAGATGTCATGAAAACATAAATTTATATAAACACTCTTATATTAAGACAACAAGTCCTTTTATGATTAATTCACTCCTATCAAGAAAGATTGCATAGAAAATTACTTTGTAGCAAGGTCTTTACAGATTACATTTCACATAAATGAATTACATGAGAATGGAAAATCATAAGATGAAAAGCTTAGTTTTACCCCATGAGGTGCAATACATCAAAATGACTTTCATATCATCCCCCCTTCTTATTCATCATTGCATATTGCGATCTCAAACTTATTTATCAAAAGCCGATCAATATATTATATAAGAAATTGAAAACATCGGAAGGTGGGGAGGTGCATACAAACTCGTCGGAGTACTAAACAGGCCCGCTGGCAGTGGGGCAATGTATACATTATATCAAAGCAACTGTGTCGGGGTACTGAACAGGAATGCTGGCAGCGAAGCAATGTTAGGTAACAAAATATGAGTTGAATTGATTGCACCCATGGTAAGTAATCTTCGCCAACTTGTCAAATCAAAATCCAATTTCCTCGATTAGTCAAATCAAATTAATTAAACCGTGTTCCCTCTGAAAAGACCAAGTGAATAAATATGGATTCAAATGTAATTTTCCTTATCTTTCAAATTAATCATAAAGAGGTTATCATTGATACTAATAAGCTTTCTGGTTTCTTTCATCTAACGTTTCCTCTATTTTCTGAATAGAGATAATTTGTTCTTCCAGCATGTCGCCAATTGTTGTGGCAAACAACAACCCCCACATTTTCTTTTGAATGCTAAAATTTGTGTCCTTTTTTTGTTTTGTATTAAGATTTTGGTACTGGTCATTAATGTTTTTAATCTACTAAGTATTAAATGTGCTTTTGAATTTATTTATTTTTTGGCTAAATATCCCTAACTTGTGAGATTAACCTGTGGATGAGATGCCACGACCCAGGGGCATCTAAGCCGTCAAAATCACCTGGGGATCGCACCAGGCCTGGACCGCACCATCCCTTAACATGGTTGGATTTGAGGTGTCCCCAGAGGTTTCGAACCAGTGACTTCTCTTACAGAGTGCCTTAACAACACACTTCATCACTGACTGCTCTACACCACGGGGACAAAGTGATTTTGACTTTGATTCTTCTTCTTTATATCGATTAAATTTCATGATTTCCAACATAAAATTTCCAAAACAATTTGTTAACAACTAGCAAACTGGTTTCATAACATGCTCGTGTTTTCAGGATTTCTCTTTTGGAAAATGGATTTGAGTTGTGCTTATTATCATGATTCAAACTTGTTATTTGGATAAGATGCAAGTATGAATGAATTATTAGTCTTATTTTTTGGTTTTTATGACTCATTTCTTGATACTTTACATTGAGCTACAGAATCAGATTTGGTCGAATAATTAAAAATTTGTCTTGCTATGACTCTAGTTCTAAAAGTCGAGTGTTTATCATAAATTAGAACTATGAGAAATGTTTAAATGACTTAAATATATTTCAATTCGAATTGTTTGATTATATCATTGCTTTGATTATCATGTTGTAAATTTTTGGGTTGTCAAAGATATTATGCAAAGGATTTGGTAATCAAACATTTTAATGATTAGTCTTAAGTGTCAATTCCCTGATTTCTTGCTACAATCATATCAGCCCTATGTTTCTTGTTGCATCAAATATTTGGGGCATAACATATGCCAACATAAGTTCATGAACTATCATATCAATAAATTAGGCTATCGAGTAATGTACTATGTGAATTTAATGATTTTTACAAGTGGCAATGCTCATTGAAATCATAAATAGTTTGTGGCTCATTATGTTTGTTTACACCTGGACTGCATATTGATGAAAATTGTCTCGGTCTGTCATATTCAGTAAAATCTAAGCTATCATTGACAGGTGATGAGATAGGTACACAGTATTTCATTGTTTCATTCTCATTAACATGGATCTAATTTTTATGCTTTGAGTTTTTTATCCCTCATTGTTTTCTTGTCTTTTTGTCTACGTGTATGAGACTTGACCTTGTGTTGAACTGTCTTCGTTTCCATGGCTCCTGTGTCAAGAGTTGAACCTTTAGGCTCTGAACTTATAGAATCCAATGAATAATCTATAACTATGTTATAGAAGCTTGGATGGCTATAGTTTCTTATGTTTTTTCACAGTCATAACTTGAGGGTTGCTAGGGTTTTTTCCCAGAGCTTTAATGGTCGGGTCGCGAAAATAGGGGACATAGAGATGAAGGTGGAAGAAACTATGATTGCAGAGGCTACGCATTTTCCATTGAAAGGATAATTGTTGTCTAAGAACATACAGGTTAAGGCCATTCCCTGGTCGGAATTTCTGGTGTCATCCAAGGTAACATTCAATTCAAAAGTTATGCCTATTTCTCAAGTCAAAAAGAAATGGCACCCTCTGTTCTTGATTGTAAAGTGTTATATCACCTATGAAGGACGCCTTAGTCTGGTGTTCTATTACCACTTCAGGTTGTTGATGGTATTTTTAGGGTTTGAGATAAATCTTCCACATTACTTGTTTAAAAGATTAACAAAAATGGTGAAATTTTACCAGCGTGATTACGGTAATTTTGAAAGAAGCTTGTTTCATCATGGTCTTTTTGGGATTTTGGTTGAATTTCATTTGAGTCAAATTGGGGATTCCTGGGAAAATTTCATTCAGAGAAATCAATATTTTTGAAACCCTGGTTTCAGTTAATCAATCTCAAGGTTTCGATTCAGGGTTTGAATCTACTACTTCTATTGGGGTCGATAAAAGCATTCTCCCTCACATTTTAACTCTTGAGAGAACATTGTCACAAGTTACTCGAAGCATGAACATGAAGTTAAGTTTAGATTGCGACCCTGTAGCCTCCAATAGAGCTTGTAATTTTTCCCTTGAGTCTTATGATAAAGCGTTTGACACACAGCCTGCATCCCAAATTCCTGAGGTCACGAAATTTCCTGTCAATGATTTGTCATAGAATTCAAAAGGGACAAATAACTTCAAGAATAAATGTCATGCAAGAAAATTATCAAGATTTGCTAGAAACAAGTCTAGGAAAATATCAAACTATGCCTCTACTATTGAAATCATTGATGATAAAGAGTACGAGTCAGAACTCGATGGGTCTTCTCTTAAATCAAACTATGTACAAGATTTTAAACTTAAATATGATTTGCAGAAAGGTGTTGGGGTTGATGATAAATCTGGTAGCCCTTTTTCTAATAATCTAATGCATCTACTAATTGTCAACACTTGAAAGAATCGGGAAAATGCCTGGAAGCATGTTATTGGAAGGAAAAGTATTATGTCGTTGACTCAGTCTTGAAGCATAACATTGTTGAGCTAGAATTGGAATATCAATGATTGAGGTTTGTAACAGAGAAATATGAAAAGAAAATGTCTGAATTAAAGAAGAAGCTTATCAAAGTTGAGAAATCTATGATGATAAATTCTACAGGAGTCAATGTTTTTGTTATATCAGATCTAAAGAATCTTTCTCGTTAATGTTTTCTGCAATTAGTGTTTTGATTAAAGGTAAATTTTATTTTAGGCATAGTTTCATTTTAGATTTTGTTTTAATTTATTTTTATTTCATTCTTAAGAGCAGTTACAAAATTAAAATTCTGTAGTCACTCTATTTAATTCGAATTTGTTATTGATTGATCCTATTTTTACATGCAGGTATACAATGGAAGGTTCTCATCAAGTATCTTGTAGCGAAGATATATACGGATTTTTGGAAAGAATCTTTCTAGAAATATGTTAGTTAGCTTTTATTAGAAACATGTGGATATTTAAAAACATTTTACTTTTATTTTTGTAAGAGGTTGTTCAAACTTAGTTTTGATTTAGGATTTTCGAATAGTTGGTCACGATTCCCTTCTTGTTTTTGAGGGAATTGTTGTCATCGTCATTAATAATAGACCATATGATTGATCGAACTCCTCATATAAAAGGAAGGAAATGATAATGTAGAGGGCATTCAGAATTGGACATAAGAAAATTCTCGACACTATTGTTCAGTCTCTTTCTTAAATATTATAGTTGAATCATTTTGGTTTCATGGTATCATTGGAGTGCAAATTCTTGGTACTACTACTGAAATTTGCATTCTTGTTCTTAAATCGAAATCATTATTCCTTTATATCTTGTGTTACAATAATTGATTACTATTAATCAATTATATTTATATATTTCGTTTCATAAGAACTTGCAAGTTTGTATGCATGTGAATGGTGATATGAATATATATTTGATTTAACTATTTAATTCAAATATTCATTTCATTATTTTTGAATCTATTATAGTAGTAAATGTCAGATCCATATCTTCATTTCATTCATGATCGTTTCTTTTCACATGCATGATTAAGTCTCGGGATGTAATTTAAATTAGTAGAACATTAGCTTTTTATTGTTGATACAACTAGAGACTTTGATTAGTTTTCTCATTTCAATTAGAGTCATTCCATTTTATTAGATAACACATTTCAAACCTCTATACATTGGATTAAATTTGTTTGTGGCTTGACTGAGCCCTGGTTTCAGTTAACCACAAAATTATCTCTTTTCTTGTTAATTTTAATCTTTCATCATCAGAAGGATAAGGTTAGTTTTGAGTTAGTTTTAGTTTTAGTTTAGATTCGTTTAATTAGATTAGATATAAAGTTAGTTTAGGTTAGTTTAGAAAAGGCTAATTGAACCCATAAATTCATTCGAGGTCATTATACCAAACAGAAAAGGGTTTAATTGGGACCCTGACCGAGTGATTCTCCTCAATCTTGAACATGGTCAGATTTGGACATCCTTAGAGAGGAAGTGCCTATACACATCAAACACCTATTTTCCTAAACTTCTTGAACGACAAGGTTTCATCTCAAGACCACAAACTAGACATGGAAATTTACCCTTTGTTTGAAGACCTGCAAGAGATGGATTAAATTTTATATCAATTATTCGAAGTATGTTTGATGAAGGGATTATATAAAAAACATGCATGATATTAACTTCATAAAATTAAACACTATTAAAGTGCAATGTAACATTATAACATACCATAAAAATGTGTTAGCCCTGGGGCATCGTGAATTGTCCATACAATCATTGTATGGAATTGAAATTCCCTTTGTGTGCCTACTGGTCTAGATATATCATACATAGTGATGCCCTTCCATAACTCTAGTAACTCATCGATAGGAGGCTCAAAATATACATTCATATCTTTGACTTGGTACTTACCTAATTGATTGAACATACAGTGCATAATTATTACATATATGAGTAAATAAAAATATATATAATGTAATGTCCTCGCTAAAGTTTGCACTTCTTGGTATGTTATGTGTATATATATTTTTGTTTGTTGTTGTCTGTTTATGACATGTATAGTGTTGACATTAGGATTTTTACAAATAATTGCAACATAAAAAGAGGTAGTAATTGCTTAACAATAATCAACAATATATATGGTGACAAGAAAAACAACAAACAATTTATAAAATGAGTCTAATTGTTGCATTTATTCCTTAGTTCTGGTCTGATATATATAAGGACCATTAATCCCAAATGGTATTTAGATTTCACAGTGGGTAAATAAAAAAAAAACTTTTGACCCGGAGATTGAATGTGGACTGGTTGTAGGTGTAAGATCAACACGAAAGATATATACATAGATTTAGCACATGCCTGCAAGTGTAGTGTATGTAGTTGAAATAATTGATGAAATGGTTGGAAGAACGCAACAGTAATCAAATTCCCAACGTCCAACTCCCCAAAACAACAAGCAATCCGCTCCCACAACAAGATAGGGACT
>ML837281.1:101647-113254 GCA_009831015.1 Picea engelmannii | reverse complement strand
TACCAAACACATTGAACAAAGAGAACAACAAAGAACCCACCAGTGTTGTACTAGAATAGGGTTCTTGACTACCTGCTCCGGACAGGTTGTAGTTCATGGTTGGCTAGATGGGTTGCTAAGAAGCATCGCCAAGTGAGGGGGACAATTGAGGTATATTACCCCTGTCTTAAGGGAAATCATTATAAGGGGTAGAGGTGCCCCCCATCAACCCTTGTAGAGGAGCAATGGATCTCCCTACCCCAAGACACAAAGTCTCTAAGGTGGAGTAGGAGAGGACCGAGTTCATGTCAAAGTTGGCCATCCCGTATGAAAATGGAGGGTCCCCCACACTCTGTGTAAACGGTGTAGTGATCGCCACCATGGATGGAATCATATCACTACCTGAGGTAGAGGTGGTCAAGACCATAGTGGCTCAGACCTATGAAGGTGATTTAGGAGGCAGAACACCCCCAGTTGTGGCAACCATAGAGGGAGTATGAGGACTCCCTGACGAAGTAGCAACATTTTCTTCCATCGATGCTTGTAGGATTATCTTATGCTCATGATGCGTTACCCTTGGAGGGGAAATATGTATCAGAAGTGGCATCAACAAGTCAGTTATTGGAGAGTTATATGAACTGAGAGCTTTCACTCCAAGTTCATAAATAGTTGGTCCCTCTAGAAATGAATGTTCCTCTTGGAGATGGATCGGGTACAACTTCCTATGGCCTGGTCACCTCAAATGACCCTTCTTGGTCAAGTCTTCTCCTTCATGGTGGTGGTAGTGGCTCCAAGTTAACTGGCAGTAGGCCCAAAAGCCTTCGTGACTAGCGGAGTTCTTAATCTTCCACTATGTGAGAGGATTAATGAAACACTAAGGATTTCTAACCTTGAAGACTAAAACACGCACTAGAAAACATTCCTATGAGATGTAGCAAGCAAACCACTATTATTGGTTGGAAGAAATGTTGCGACAACCAACACTAGATAAAATTACTGGTGCAAGTGCAACTCAAACTTGGAAGAACCCTCTGGGTATACTCTATAAAGCATGGCCTGATGTCTGCCCTAGGTACCGTGGTATACCCCCGCGGTCACCTATGTAAGTAGTTAAAATGAAAGGCAACTAGGTTTCCATCTCATGAACCGCAATGAGCAGGGTATCAAGCCCAAAACATATCAAAGGTATCAAAAGAAATTCTTTTGAAAGATGACTGAGGACCTCGAATGGATTCGAGACCCATGAAGCTCCGTGGCAAATGCGATCAACGTAATCCCAATATAAGTCTTGTATATGCATTCCTCTACTATGATTAGTCTGGATTTGGAGGGGTTATCCCCACTACATTTCTACACACAACCTCATGTTTAGCCCCTGTGTTAGAGGGGGTTCCTGAATATTTTCCACGTTACTAAAATTTTTCACTCCCTAGCATAAACTCCTATGCTTTTTTTATAGCCTTGAAGAGTTTCCTCTCCAACCTAAATCAAGACTCTAGACTAATCTAGTTAATGGACCCTACAGACACAAAGTATGATTAATTTTAATTAAGGGTTAATTTAAAGTGGTTTATATTAATCCAGAGGAATGAAATGAAACTAATGGTTTTTTTTAAGAGACAAAAGAGAAGAACAAATGTTGGAAACAAAATTACTTTTTTTTCAACAAACAAAGATTTGCAAATTGAACACTCTTTAAATGAATTTTCTCTCTAAGATATTTTAAAAGAAAAACTCAAAACTGAATTTCGCTTGACTATGATCTACTTAAAGTACTAAGTATTTAGTACATAACTTAAGAAAGAACTCTTCTTCTTGAAAAACCAACTGACCTAACTACTTAACCAAACACGAAACTGAAAACTTCTTTTTTTTATGCTCCAAAATAAGAAACTTGAAAATGAATTCTTTTTCTTTTCTTCTAAAGAAAGTAAAAAAGGAAAAGTGAAGACAAGATGAGACCAAAAACCAACTTATGGTCTACCACGGCTCCCAGAGATTTACTGACAATAATAAATAAGTTAATCATAAAAACTCACAAAACTTGTCTCAAACCCTAATCAAGAAAACATAATAAAACTTGATAAAGAAAAAACTATCTGCTATCAGACCTAGGCCAAAGAATGTAAGAAATAGAGACCAAGGCTAAATCAAGAAAACCCCTGAGAAAAATGGCTTCATTCAAGGAAGACGATGACTACTTGTTCTTTAAAAAAGATTTTCCTGACACAGGCACACAACTGATACATTAGTATCCTACGTATGTACACAGGTTGTCCAAAGATAGGGCACGTATGTATGCGTGTAGACCTACTGTAGGCTGCATACACCTTTGTGACTTCTCCAAAAGTAAAAATTAACTGTTAAGCAAGATAGGCAGGGAGTACTGGTATGGAAGACTAGAATCCCTTAAATACACATAAACTTATAGAAACTCAAGAAACAATAAATAAACTAATTAAATATACCCAAAAACAAAAATCCCTTAAAAAACCTAGAGGTTCCCCAGTATGGTCGCCAATTCTACTATAGTGGGAAAACCCCCCTATAGACTACACTAGGGTTCTAAAGTGTAGGTAAAGATAAATGTATAAAGTATCCTACTTTTAATAACTATCCTGACAACACCCCACATTCATATATAAAGTACAAAGTATAGGGATATGGTAGTCTTACATTGAAATCCACGTCTGGTGTCGATCCCAATGCGTTCGGTCGCTTCTTGACTACAAATCTCCTCCCAAGGCTGACCTGCATTCACCAAAGGACAAACAAGAAATTGCGAACAAGCATTCTATATATGGATTAATGGGTTAGATGTCATAAAAAAATGTAAATTGTACATAGAGATAAAACACATCCTATGGAGGGACGACAAAAATACTTCTTTATATTAATCTCATAATGTCACTTACAAAACGAGATCGACGACTGCTCCTTAAACCTGGTCTTGGATCCTCTTCAACAAGTTCCAACTACTTCCACATATCCTTCTTCTCTCACACTTCTGTCTGGAGAATAGGCATAGGCTTATGGATGAGGGAAAAGGGCAAGAATGGGGAATTCTGGCTCAAACTCACTATGTGGCTACAAATTCTTGGGGCAAGGGGGAATTAGGAAATGGGTAGAGTTTCATTGGTTTCATGTTTTTCCTTGAAATGGGACCCCAACACCTTCTTTTATATGCCAAAAAAATAGTTATTCGGTTAGGTTATGGGCTATGGGCAGTCAATTGGTTAGGAAACTACCCAAAAGCTCGTATTCTCTTGCAACATTTTACTTTTTGCAACTTTTGTGGGCATACGTTGGTTGTAATGGTGCAGCTAGAGTACGTACATGGGAAGTAGTGATGCATCTAGTGTACATACATGGGCAGTAGTGGTGCAGGGCACATACATATTCAAAAAATTGGCTTTCAATAATATCTATTTAGTATTGGCTTGGCAAAAATAGTAAGTAAGATGACCTGCTGCTAAGTATGCATGTCTGGTGCAAATTAGGTGTTATCACTAGAATTTTGTTCGTAAATGGTTACAGGAATCCAACATCTCCAAACACCCATTATTCCATCCATGGCCCAAAAAATGAATTTCCAAAGGGCACAAAATATACAACTGGTTATAAAATCAGCATGCACTAAGGATAGAAAGGAAATGTGTGCACGCGCGACAGTCTAAAAATGTCAGAAAAGTGCACATATGCCCAATGCGCGACTATGGATGAAAAAAGCTGTGCATACCTCAGAACAATGCATTTATGATTTTGGTCGGCCTTCCATCCACTTCTGGTTCATCTCCCAAGTCGATTTGACACCCAAATCTAAGTTGAATCTGAGTGGGGGATTGGTCAAAGACCTAAGGGTGCCCTAAAGAGCCCCTTGTTCACACTAAGGACTAGTTGAATAATGACTCAAAGATTTTCTATAAAAAGAGGCCATGGGTGCACTATATTTCCAATAATTCATTTGTATTTTTATGCTGCCTATATTCTCTTAGAGGAACCTCTTTCCTCATTAGAGCATACGTGCACCATTTCATTTAGCAATTCAAATCACCTCTTGAGTGAATGAGCTTTGGATTTCTTCACCATTTCCTTCTAGTTTTCTACTTGTAAGAAGATCTCAATCATTGGGGGTTCAAGATCCCTCCCTTGGAGGAAGAGGGGAACCATAAGTCTACCTTTCTCTTTGGTGTTTTCCCACTAATACAACTTATCCATTGGTGGCATGAATGTTGTTTACTTTTTTTTCTATTTCTCGTACGCACTCTAGTTTTGTTTCCTTTATTGTTATTAGTTTAGTTCTTTGTTGATTTCTTATGCTTGATGTTTATAACTCTGGCATTCACTGTTCTCTTGTCTAGCTAACCCAACTGGACTTGCAAGCATCCTTAATTTTCTCATTTAGGTGAAGAAAGGGACGCAACATATTGGAGACTCAACTGGGGATAGGTATCAATGTCCTCCCCATTTGGGTTGTTTGAGCACTTATTTTTTGTTTATTTAACTTGTAGGAACCATAACCGGCCCATGCCTTCCTACAAAAAGCTAAATTTGGAGCTGAGATAAGAGAATTCCATTCAGAATTTTCTTCTCGGTCGTTTAATAGAAAGTGTGAGGGTTTTTTAACCCACAAGTGCATCTTATGAGCACATGCACCAAACTCACTGTGGTTCTCAGTGCATTCTATGTACTTGCATCAAAACATTGTTTTTGATTTTCACATTGGTGCTAAATGTGCCTCTATCTACTCTACGACCCACACATCTGTCCAGAAAATCATACATTGTAAGGGTTTTTGTGATCTGTTGAAGGCCCATAGCCTTCTTAAGTTTGAGTCTATGCAAATTATAATATGCACCACACTTAGGTTCCCTCTCCACATGAAGGCTTACTCAAAACATAGGCACTTAGGGGGTTAAAATCCATATTTCTCCTCTTTTTTCTTTCATTTTTCCACATGGATGGATTTCTTTGATTAAAGATAAGTTGGAATCATTCTATATCACAAATATAATCATTTGCATTGGGACCATAAATTGAACGTCAATCTTTGAGTATGCTCTTCTCTTGCGCCATAGAGCGATCTTGAGAATCAGAAAAATGATTGAGGGGAAATTTCGTCTCCCTTAAAAGACAAAATCTTTAGGAGAGGACAACAGCCCCCTCGAGACTCCTCTTAGTTTATTTTTCAAACACAACTTAAATTTCTAAGGGCCCATACATGCCCCCATGCTACAAAGATAGGGTAGTTTCAAATCTACTTTCTTAGATTACATCACTAGGGAAGTTTAAAGGTTTTGTAACGGGCCCATACATGCCCACATGTCCACAATCTAGGATAGTTGTTAAAGTTTTCTTAGATTAAATCACACTAGGGAATTAAAGGATCGGTAAGGACCCATATGTCCACATGCTATCTCTCTAGGGACTTTAAAATTATGCAAGGTTATACCAATGACATTTAGTAAATTAGGTAATCAAGACTTTTAAGGACCACACAAAGTCCACATGCAACAAGGTGACACCTAACTTATTAAAAAAAATTGGCACACTTTCACTTGTTCACACACAAAGTCACTACTCACTCACATAGTTTCATATCAAATTATGGAGGTTGAAGTAAGTTTTCTCCAAAGGAATCCTGAAACGCCCCACCCCTTTTTTCGATGAAACTATCCACTCCCACTTAACTTCAATGAGATTGGTTCACACCCGCAATTTCTCAAACAACCACATCTAATTTTTTTCTAAAAGGTCACTAATTTTTCCTCCACAGGAGGTGCCAAAATAAATTTTTTAGCCTAGGTAGGATCTCGGGGATAGGCATCCAAATAAATCCTCGTTATTTGGTTCTCACATCTTCAAACATTAGAAGTTGTCAAATAGGGAACTTTAAAATCCTCCAAGTCAAGAGTTCCTAACACTATAAGGCAGGGAGATACCCGTGAAGGGTCGAAGGCCAAGGTACGGTTGTTTTGTGTGTCCCCCCTTGAGGCACCCACCTTTTGGACAAGATCCAGCCCATGACCCATTTCTTAGGTCAAAAATCTAAATGTCGCACTTTGACCGAGGTACCTAGTGACCAAATTTTAGGACATATACCTAGATGGCAATTGCAGACTGCAATTGCACCTTGATCGGATTTTGTGTGGTTGTTGGGAAATATCGCCAACTCTTTTGGGATATGCCCCCTCTACCCCTCATTATAACTCATTGTTTCATCCTTCACTAGTTCCTCTTCCGGTGGCTTCAGACCCCACTGTTGAGTGCTATTGGAAGGTCCAGTGTTATTTTGAGAGGAAGGACATTACATCTTTTAGGACACAAGCATTTGTTTTCTTTGTTCTCCCACATGGAAAAAATCGACCTAGGCACATGTATGCTCCTTTATCAATTGATTTATGTATGATGCTCTTATGATTACATTTTTTTTGTGACATATATTGTGAAGGTCCAAATATCATAACAAAGACTCTTGTTCATTTATTTCTCTCATCACCATTTGCACACATCCACTTTGCTAGTCGTACATCATAGGGGACCCATAGAATTCCTGTCATTCTAGATGCTTGCTAAATCTCCTTCCCATTCTAGGGGGAGTTCCTAGTATTTCCAACTCATCGGATCCACCTTCTCATAGCCTTGTGAGTGCTACCATCTTGGGATACACTTTTCTTGGTACCACTTCCCAAGGTCAGCCATCCACTCGATTTCCCTTACAAGGAAGCAAGGGGCACACTTTTTCCCTAGGAGGAAGTACAACCCCACCTAACCCCCATCAAGGGTCAGGTACCCAAAACACTCACACCATGGTTGGAGCTAATCCTCCACCACCACCCCAGATGCCATACTTGGCCTCCCTCAACATACCTGATCTAAATAAAATCACCAATGATCCTATATTGCACAACCCCACATGGCTTTCAATGCCTACCAAACTCCCTTTAGACATTCCCAGGTTTGAAGGAAAAGCAGGAGATGACATGGCCAACCATATCATGAACTTCCACTCATGGTGCTCTTCAAATAACATCATGGAAAACTCCAACCGATTGAGGTTATTTCAACATAAACTCACTAGACCATCAGCCAAGTGGTATGTAGAAGAAAACTCTAGGTCCCATGTGACCTTTGAATCTTTGGCCAAAGAATTTTTTACCTTCTTTCAACTACCAATCCATCATGACAATGGTCTCTAACTATTCTCAGATTTTAAACAAACCTCTTCTACACACATCGCTGACCAGATTCACGAATGGCATCGATGACATAGTCTATGCAAAGCTAAAGGCACCAAGCAACAATGCCTTAATTGGTTTCTCAAATGACTTGTTTCCCTCCTTGCCAAGGATGTAGCTGCAACCTTCCCCAATCTAAAGAAGAAGACATCGGAAATGATCAATAGTTTGAATTCATTTATTCATAGTCAGGATACTTATATACGGTACTACCTAATGCCCCGAGACCCATGCCATTCATCTAGGACAAACCTAGGATGTCTCACTCACCGGATGGATTGATTGGTACTACAACACACCACAATCCACACATCCAACAACCACCTATGTATGGAACACCTCAATATCTGCTGGTATATGGAGGACCTCTTTATTATCCTCCTCCCACTTATCAACAACCATACCTTGTTTCCCTTCTTCCACCCATAAGTGGATCACTGTCGACACCCACAATACGCCAAGCTATCCAACCAAGCGCTGGTACCCCCTCTACCTCAGCTTACACCCTAAGCACTGGTGAAATAACTATGCCTTCCTATGTACCCTACGGACCATTGCCACCAAATAATCCTTACTTTCCATTTACTGTCCCTCCACAGCCCATGGCTCCACCACAAGGACACCCACATGCTGGGGTTAACTTTGTTCAACCCTCTACCATTCAACAATATCAAAATTTTGAACAACTAAATACAAAAAATCCTACCCATCAGTCAAATAATGCCAAAAAGAAAGGAAAAAATTGAAACAATAATAATCTAGGACCAGGAGGGAACCAGAACCAACCTGTCAGGGCAACCAGAATCAGGGGAGCCAGAACCCCCAAGGGGGAAATAACATCAAACTCCAAGGGAACAATAACAAAAATCTTTAGAAAAACTTCCCTTATGCACTTTTTGGTGAGTATGGACATTATACTCACCCTTTCCCTCAAATCACTGACTTTAAATAGATGAAAGAATCTAGAAATGGACCATGTCCCCCAGCACCACCTTCCCCGCTGTAGGACCCTCAACAATGTGTGCAACAACCACCCCCAATCATGTTGCAAAACTCGATTCCATACCAAGGGGTGATGAACACCCAATAAGAGAGACATCCTGCCCCACCACAGATGGGATAGTATCCAAACCCCAACACTCCTACAGACTGCACTATCCTCCTCACTAGCGAGGAAGAAGTTCTTCTACAAACGCACAACCGTCAATACACTGCACCCCCTGACTTCATTCCCACTACCTCAAAAGCAGTCCCAGTCACAACTGGACCACCTTTGATGATTCCTCGCCCTAATAATGAAACACCACTTCGTATTCCTCGCATCCCATTACGTCGGAATGTCAACAACCCTCAGGCTATGGCGGCACACAATTATAGTCTGGTCTATGAATTGGCACAATCTCCCGCTGCCATGTTAGTTTTAGAAGTCCTTCAAACCTATCCTGCTCAATGGAATTCATTACTCTTTGACCTAGGGGCAGGTGACCTTGTTGATACTCGACTCATCACATTTTATCTTGATAGTGGGGAACTTCATCTCCCTGCTTTGGTCGCTTTCCAAATACTAGTTAAAATCTGGAACATCACAGTTCATTGTTGCATCATTGATGAAGGTGCATCCACATGCATCATGTCCAAAACCATATGGTAGAAACTTGGCTCCCTCGAGCTTATACCATCCACCATCACTCTCAGAGCTTATGATGGACACCCATCCTCTCCTGAAGGGATCTTTCAAAACGTCCCCATTGAACTAGGGGGGAAGACTATCCTCATCAAAATTGAAGTTATCGACGCTCCGCTAGATTGAAACATCTTGTTCGTACATAGCTACATGTAAGCGATGAAGGTTGTGGCCTCTTCTGTGTTTCACACAATGATGTTCCCCAATAATGGGAAGATTGTCACTATCGACCAAGTGTCACATTATGATCCCAACCCTTCCTCCCACATCGATAATATCCTACCATTTGTCCAAATTAATATTGATGCTTACCCACTCATCGAGATGGGTCCCAGAATTTTCAAATACCCATCCTTACTAGGGCCATACCATGGAGCACCATCGCTCATACATCCCTCAACAAAAGTATGTGTCATCTCATCCAATGGAACAGAAACTGGAGATACTCTTCCTCCCACAGAATCTTCCTTACTGTTCGACGTCCCACTCATCACAGAGCTCCTTCCTTGGGAATCCATTGAGAACTCTTTAGCTCCTCTTGTTCCCAATTTCACCCTCCCCCAAGGCCACATCCCAGTTTGGGAGATAGTCCCCCAAGCCATAACTCAAATCCCCTTATTTTACCCCCCACTGGGCGTACAAGCTTTCCAAGTAGCCACAATGCTTACCCTTCCCAATATGGTATTGGAAATTATAGTATGGTATCTACATCCACCCACAATGGTCCCTCAACCATCCCTCCCTCCCCAAACAAAATGAATCCCGATGCAGATTCCAATACTTACTCCAACCACACCACCCTCACCCCCACTCACTAGTGCCACTAATGTAGTCGGGGGAAGAAGGAATAAGAAATATCCCACTGCTCCACTTTCACCATGAGTTCAGCCTCCTTGCACACTATGCGAGAAAGACAGACACCCCACCAATAATTTCCCATCTCTTCCTAGGTTATGCAATTTAATTCAACTCCCTCGGGGAACGACACCACTCGTCACTTCCTTCATTACTACCACTGCATCCCCTAATAGAGGTAGCAAAGGACTACAAACCAAATTCGCATGTGCCATCTGTTCAGAGTATGGCCATTACACCCACCATTTCTCGACATTACCTCAATTTTAGCAGACGCTAACAACAGTCCACCAGAGCTTTCAACAACAACCCCTTCCATCCACATCATCTCAAAATCATGTCACTGACATCCATTATGTCGCAACCTCAATCAATGAACGTATGATATGTCCTTTCTCTTTATGCGAATCACTTGATCATTTCACATATCAATTTCCTATGAACATTGAATACAGGCGTCACCAAATGGCCCTTATTCAAAATCCTACACCCCCCCCACTAGCAGCAGAACCAGTGATTACCCCTACTCCATCACCTGATATGTTTTATATATTTTCTCCCGAGCCTAAGGAACTTCCCATTCCTCCATGGTTCATAGATAGTCTCAAGGAGGATTTACCCCCAATTCTCCAATTCATTTCCCCATGGAAATTTTATGCCCGACTACCATTTTCAACCCACAGTATCTTGATATTTGGTTTATGTCGAGTGAACCCTCACAACCTCCTTGTGTCATTCCCTCTACCTCTTCACCAGAAGATAACCAGATAGTGACAGTCACCAATGTTCCTCTCTTGGATCCCCTATATTCTTGACAATTCCATTGTGATGAAGACATCCTCAAGGAATTAACTACCCTAGATTTCCCATGGGATCCACTCCATCACAGTGTGCTCTTTATTTCATAGGAGGCCTTTACGCTTCCCAAACAAAACCCCATATACACAATCAAAACCAAATATTTTCTCCCCTCGGGGCATATAGATTGGTTCAATAACCCTATCCCTACCCCCTGTTCTTTTGAAGAAGGAAACATGACCAACATTTCCCCCACCGTCAAAATTTATATTTCCATCAAAACTGGCATCATAGAGGAAATCACCATCAGCGCTACATGCTCTCTTGAAGAACTCATAGCTTACAAATATCTCTTCCAGGAGTACCAGGACATTTTTTCCTGGTCATACATAGAAATTCCCAGCCTTGATCCCTCTATTGTCAAACATCGTATAGACACATGGCCTCATATTACCCCTATACGACAAAAGAAACATCCATTACACCCATCCAAAGTAGCAGCCATCAAAGTTGATATTGAAAAATTATACACTGCAGGGTTCATATACCCCATCGCATACACATCATGGCTCTCCAACCCCATCCCTATTAACAAAAAATAGGGAACTATCCGTGTTTGTACGAACTTTCACGATCTCAATCATGCTTGTCCCAAAGACAATTTTCCAACACCCTTTATCAACCAAATTATCGATGATTGTGCTGGCCATGAGGTTTTTTCCTTTATGGATGGTTTCTCTGGCTACAACCAATTTCAGATTCACCCAGCCAATCAATACAAAACCTCATTCACTACCTTTTAGGGTACTTTTTCATATCATGTCATGACTTTTGGCCTCAAGAACATTGGTTCCACTTTCCAACGCACCATGACATGCATTTTTCATTATTTGGCTCAAATCATCCTCGCCTACTTGGATGATCTCACCACTCGATCCAAGAAACACACTCAACATCTCATTGACTTATGCATTGTCTTTCAAAGGTGTCATCAATACAATATTCACTTCAACCCTCTCAAGTGTGTATTCTATGTCATTGTTGGACGCCTCC
>ML837281.1:54554-68434 GCA_009831015.1 Picea engelmannii | reverse complement strand
AATATGGAGAGAACACATGAAGTTATAGAAAGAGTGCTCAGAGAAGGTATATCGACAGGGGGGACTAACATTTTTACCCATGATGTCAAAGGGGGAAAGAGATAAATATCAGAAGAAAAATATTATAAGCATGAAGATAGGGGGAGAAACCCTAAGGGGAGATACCCTTTTCCATTTATTTCAAAGGGGGAGAGAAACATGAGTAGAGAAACATTAGAGGAGAATTGGTCGCATGTGGAGTATGAGTGTTTCCATCAATTTCAAAGGGGGAGATTGTTGGACAATTGGTTGTCATTGATGTTGTTGGATAGTTGGTTTTCATTGATGTCAATAGATGTGATGGGTGTATTTGGATAAGTCTCAAAAGTGGTAACCTTACGGAGTATCTCTAACCATGGCCCTCACAGGAATATGCTTTGAATATGTCTACAAGAAACCCAGAGGTGTGATCATGAAGCCTGAAGTTGTTTGAGAAATAAGGGAATGAAGGACAGTGTAAATGTAGGTAAAACACCCATAGATGGATATTCATTGTCGTTCCATTTCCAACAATAGGTGGTACACCAGGTGGTTCCTCACAGTTAGGGAGATATGCCCTAATGAAGTTGGAAGCCCTGAAGAATGTTCAAGAAGCCCCTAATTGGTTACAAGTCATTTATGAAAGGGTAAAGTGGTTGTAACAATAAAGTTCAAGAAGCGCTAAAGTTAAGGAAAGAGGTTCCTTAAAAAATGTATATATACACCTCAAGAAGTATCCCATAAGTAAATTCACTCACACATTCTATCAAATATATTCTAGTGAACAAGTCATCTATTGATAGGTTTGTGACAGTGAAATATAAAGAAATGAGAGTGAGAAGTATGAGAGTTTCTCGATCACATAGGATAGTTATGGTTTTCTATAAAAACCCTAATTTGATTTTCCCTCGCAGATCAGGATTATGGTGTCTCACGAGGCACACCAATAGGTTGTCTAGGTCTTGTCACATGAGGCCTTGCTAGACAACAATTTTAGTCCCACGAGGACAAGAAAGAAGATGAAAACTATGATAGTTCATGTTTGTTGAAGCTAACAAAGGTATGTCTATGATTTGACACATCATTGTGACTAGAGGTTGCAAGTATGTTTATGTGTTGGTTTTGAGGCTTATGCTTGGTTATGGTATGGGACATGCTTGAGGCATGTCTTGATTGTGTAGGGTACACCTTGGTGATGGTATGATACATTGTTAGAGACACATGTTGGATACTTGGCATACAGTTTGTTTTATGGTATATAAGTGATATGGAATTTCTTTGAAGGTATCTTTTAGTATATGGTTTATGGATGTTGGAACATACTTGAGCCACATGGTTTGAGGTACATCTTTGCTACCTATTGATGATGTGATGATCATGCCTTAGTATCTTCTTTAGGCATTGGTATATGTTTGAGGAACATATTTGGTGCATGGTGTGAGGCATATTATTGGTACATGTATGAGGTGCATGTATTTTTTATGTTGGTACACGTTGAGGTTCGATATATGGTTGATGTATGTGATATGGTACATGGTTGATGTACTCGGTATGGTGCATGGTTGAGTCTTAGTGTGGCATAGGTTTATGTGAATGGTTAATGTACATGGTATGGTATAGGTTTATGTACATGGTTGATGTACATGGTATGGTACAGGTTTATGTACATGTTATGGTGATGGATTTTGTATCCATGTGAGTGGATTAGTTGGTTGATGGTGGTATATCAATGATAAATAAAGTGACATAGACAATGATAGGTTGGTTGATGTGAAAAATTACAGTGGCAGTCTCATGTTGATGTAAAAATGACACTGACAGGTTGGTTGATGTGATAGTGATAGTGAAAGGTTGGTTATATTAGTGACATTGGTAGTGACAATATCAGTGGTAGTGACAATGAGTATACACTTATATTTCAGAGTGGTGGGATAGGGAAAGGAAAGGAGGTTGTAGCCTCATTTTGGTTGGTGTCAAAGAACTTATGGAGTTCATGACTCCTTCAAGTTAGTGCCTGTAAATCATGGGGTTGTTTTCTCCTTCTAGTTTCTAACAAAGAACTCAACAAGTTGGTGCTTCCTTTAGGTTCATGCCTATAAATTAGGGGGTTGGTGTTGCCTTCCATTTGGTTATGGATAATTTGGAATTTGGTTCTTCCTATGAATTCATTCTTGATATATATAAGAAATAATTATGTGGTTTTATCCCATTTGGGTTTCCACATAAATTCAGGTGTATCTATGAGGCAATGTCCACAAAATCCATTTCTGTTTGAATGTATCTATGAAAACAACCATGGTATTTGAGCACTAGATGACTCTCAGATTCCTTGATACCTAATTTGGTGTGTAGGGTGTGGAAAATATTAGTGAAATATGGTACTCTCTGGTCCCTTTCTTGATGTAGGGTGGTCCATTTGGTGTACTGGTCCTTGTAGCTTCCAACATGGTAATATTGTTCTTTAATGCAATCCCGGAAGGAATCCCATGTATGGGACACCACAAAAATTGCATATTCCTCTACGGCCCTTTGTTCAGAGTAAGTATCCCACCATTATTTAACATGGGGAATGACCATGAGGAGTGCGAAAGTAATATTTTCCCTATTGGAAAAATTGTGGACCGAAAAATACCCTTCAAGCAAATTCAACCATTTATATACAACATACGCATCCATCATTCCTTCAAATAATGGAATATAAAAATTTACTTATACCTTGAAGGGGATTGCATGGTTGCTTAATGAATATGCTTCTCCTATGGGAAGTCGTCAAAGGATCCATGCGAATTTGTCCATCATTTCTCTCCTTTGTCATGCGAGGGATTCCTTGAGCAACATTTTAATAGGATCTCCTACTCCACCATCCTTATTTTATTCCCCCATGGGTTTTTGTAAGGCTCGGTGTGAGCGATATTGAAATGTATTGATTTTTTTGAGTCCCAACTTGTTGTACCCAGATCTTGTTGGGGACATGCATGGAAAAAAATAAATGAAGACCAGATTGCTCTGATTCCACTGATATGGATTTAGGAGTGGAACGAACTGAGTAATATACTGAATACAATAAACACAAAGATATGAAGAATAACATAGATATCGAGTGAACAATATCTTTTATTGAATAATGAAATAGGTTGAAACTATAAAACTTCAGAACTAAAACACTTAATCGAATGGTGGTACCTATCTTTAAGAAGAGATTTGGTTTCTATGTGCATCCATCTGAGTAGAATGCATTAGAATGAGTCTCTATAGGCATTTTTTATATTATTGATGAATGCCAAAACCCTAGAATCCAAAAATCTAACCCTAGGAGGTGAAACGCCAAAATTCTTGTGGGCCCCTATGGGTAAGTTGGTACCTCAACTTCCCGGGGTCATACATTTTGCATATGACCTTTGTTTTAGGAGCGTGATATCCCATTGTAAATTTGTTTCAAATAAATACATATTTTGTTTTCAAACTTTAACTCCATCTATAGTTTGACCATGGTGAGCCAAAAAAACACTGTTTCGGCCACCAAAATAGCCCTGGAAGTACAACAAGATGTGATAACATGAAAACATACAAAATAATTCAATTGGATTAGGTGAGAGGCCAAAAATATCCACCTGGAAGATGTGTAGGGCTTCAGACAACCCCAAAAGTGTAGAACCCACAATTACAAAGAAGTACAAAAGAACGTGTTGAACTAAAAATGGACAAGAGGAGCCAGTTGGAATAGGTGGGTGGCCACCAATAGCCAACTGGATCAAAAATTATCCAGAACATGTTTAAAATGGAGAACAATAAGTGGAGGAATGTAAGGCTTGATTGTAATCATGTTGAATATAAGGTATCTGGTCATACCACAACTTGGGATGCTTATTGTAGTAGCCTCGAAGCAAATGTACCGTTGTTAGGTTAACAACATATGTCTGACCATCGGTCTATGGATGGAAATTTGTACTCCTCTTCATACTGGTGTCCATCATTCTCCACAAACTTGTCCAAAACTCTTTGAGGAATCGAGTATCTTGATCCAAGAAAATGGATGTGGGAAACCCGAAGTGAACCCAAACATACTAAAAAAAGAGATTAGCAATATGCTCAGTAGTGACCTTCTTTTTACATGTCATAAAGATACACATCTTGATAAACCTATCCACTACTACATGCAAGTAGTCATGAACCCTTTTCAACATTTGTAAAACCCCTACAAAGTCCATGGAAATAATTTTCCACAAATGATATGGAGCAGGAAGTGGTGAGTATAGCCCCAATTTTCTATTAGTGGGCTTACAAGTAGAGCACATCACACACCCCTTTACATAATTGGTTACAATTGATTTCATTTGCGGCTAGTAAAAAACCCTTTGTAGATGAGCCACGGTTTTTCCTACCCTAAAATTCTTAGACACAAGAGAAGTGTAAGATTCTTGTATTACATGGACTCGTTCACTTTTAAGAATACATAGCTCTCCAAGATGATAGAGTAAGTTCCTCTCCAGAAAATAGTTCTCCGCCTGTGCACCATGGGTTATCTTCTCAAATACATCTTCAAAATATTCATCAACAACATATTTTTCAACATAGCTATCATGAGATAAAGAAGCATTCTTCAAAACAATAGAAGTATCAATAGGAGGTCTAGAAAGAATATAAGCTACTTTGTTACTTGTACCCTTTTTATACTTTATTACCAAATGTAATTGTTGAAGAAAACCCATCCACCTGTAATGTCAATATTGTTACAACTTGGTTTGTTGTTGGAGATACTGTAAGGGATTGTGATCTATATGTATTATTGTTTCCTTCCCTAACAAGTAATGATTCCTTTTTTTCATACTTTGAACTTATGCATACAACTCTTTATCATATGTAGGATAGTTAACAATAGCTTGGTTAAAAGTTTCATAGTGGTAACAGATAGGATTACAATATTGCATCAATATTGCACCCATGGTGTAACCGATGGCATCAATGTCGATCTCAAATGGTTGTTGAAGATTTAGAAATGCTAATACTGGTTCCACACTGATCTTTTCCTTCAAGGTTTCAAAGGTCTTTTGTTGCTTTCCTACCCACTGAAAAGTGTTCTTCATGCTAGTCAAGGCATGCAAAGGAGCTGCAATAAATGAGAAGTTTGCAATGAATCTCCTCCAGTATTGAACTGCACCCAAGAAGCTTTGTAATAAGGTTACATTTGTGGGCTCAAGCCAATTTATAATTACATCAATTTTGGAAGGATCAAATTTCAATTTTCCTCCTCCTACAATATGACCTAAGTACACCAGTGTAGTCTTGCCAAACTCACATTTGGACAATTTTACATACAAATTTTCTCTTCACAAAGTATCCAATACTTGTTTTACGTGTCGTACATGTTCATCCCAAGTCCCACTATATATAATAATTACATCTAAATAGACAATTACAAAGTCATCTAAGAATGGCCCGAATACATCATTCATTACACACATGAAGGTCGTTGGGGCATTGTAAAGCCCAAATGACATAACTAACCACTCAAATAGACCATGTTTGGTTTTAAAGGCAGTTTTCCATGCATCTTGTTTTGCAACCCTGATCTGATGGTAATCACTGCGCAAATCTAACTTAGTGAAATAAAAAAAATCTTTAATTGATCAAGTAAATCATCTATACGATAAAGAGGGTATCGATTTTTCATCGTGATTTTATTTAAGGCTCTATAATTGACACACATTTTCCATATGCCATCCTTTTTTGGCACCATCACAATCAAAGAACCTCAAGGAGATGAGCTAGGCATGATGACCCATCAATCCAACAAGTCATGTACCTGTTTCTTGATCTTTGTCATCTCTATAACCGACATCTTGTACATTCCCACATTAGGAAGGGGAGAATCATGTTGAAGGTGTATTTCATGTTGAATTTCCCTCTTAGGAGGTAATCCATTGATTAATTATTTCTTATGGGAAGGATCATATCCTTGGAAGTCGTTGGATGTTCCAACATCATTTTCTCTTACAACCATGAGTACATATCTCTTATTAGTGTTTATGGGTCTTTTAATTTGTCCTACACTAACAAGTGTTGTGTTTACCTTCATGTTGTGGGATCTAACAATGTGTTCCACTCCTCCTTTAGTAAGGCGATATTTGTTTTCATGATGAAAGAAGAATTATTTTCTATCATAAATATATGGACTCCCTAACACCATGCCACATATATCAAGTGAAACAACATCCAAATCAACTTCATCAACCAACTTTGAAGCAATATCAAATATAACTCTACACTACTTGGTGACATTAAGTTTTTCTTTGTCGTATACCCAACCAGGAGGATAAGTCTTTGGATGTGTTTTTGTTTCAAGACCCATTTTTTGACAATTCTATCAGATATTAAGTTAACTTGGGAACCTAGATAAAACAAGGTATCAATCTTAGTATGCTTAGATACAACCCTTATGTGAAATAATTCATTTCTCTTTATTTAATCATCATGAGATTCATTAGTGAAACTTGAACTAGCATGAAGGGAATCTTTACCTTGTACTCCAACCGCGGTGATATTTTCCTCATCTCCTGAATCGGAACCAAGATCTTGTTTCATTGTAGCAACGGTCTTTGTCTTACCCTTTCCACTGAACTTCTTTGGTCTCTTCTTCGGATGAAGTTTCCAATAGTTCTCATTGTCATGACCATCCCTCTTGCAGCGAGTGCAACATGGCTTTCCTTCTCCCTTCTTTGTAGTGGTGGTCTTTTTGTCCTTTCTTTTAAACTTTCCTTTAAATTGATTATGTGGGAACTTGGAAGGATTCTTTGTGGGATATTATTGAACATTATTTCATGTTCTTTCAAGGTGTGTCGCTTGCACAGAAGATTCATCAAGAATGGTGGGGTTAAATAACAATAAAGTGTGATGAAGATAACTATGAAGTGCACCAATATACTTCATTAAAGTTTCATAGGAATCTAAAGGAATGTTTAGTGCAAGTGCTTTCTTCCTAAATTCCTCCATGAAAATTTGTACCGTTTGACCTTTAATTTGTCTTAAAGTTTTCCATTCCATCATTGATTTATGTAAATAACCCAATGGATAAAATTGCTTCCTTATTGTTGATTTAAATTCCGACCATGAGGAAAGAATATTACCACACATACTAATGTCCCGAATCTTTCTCTCCCTCCATACGAGAGAAGTGCCTTCCAACTGAAGAGAGGCTAATTTCACATTCACTTCCTCTTCGTCAATCTATTGTACACAGAAATATACTTCAACCTATAGGATCCAATTATCTAGCTTTTTAGGATTAACATCTCCATTAAACATAGGTAAAGAGAATTTCACATCAATATTTAATAATGGTTTCTTAAAAGAGGCTTTATGATTAGCATTCGAATGATTAGAGTAATGATAGTGATAAGAGGAAAAAGAGATAGAACTTGATGGTGAAGATGGAGGCTCATGAGGGTCTCCTACAACCCCTTGGTTCACTCAAGCATTTTCATCTAATGGTACTTCCTTTTTCTTCCCTTTCTTTTCCATCCTCTTTTCTTAATCTCCATACATTCGCTTGACCATATATGACATGCGATATAATACCATATGGAATTTTTTCTCATGTTCATCATGCTTGTCCTCTTCATACATTTTCTTCCTTCGGGATGAACGATCAATCTCTGGCTTGAAAGTATTAAGTGTTCCTTCACCTTGTTTATGTTTGTCCCTAGTAAGAATTCACACTCAACAATTCAAGTCAAAGATGACAGCTCCGATACCATCATGATCCAATATCTTTTCATCGATATGACTTATTAAAGAATTGTGTTAAATGAGCATAAATTAAAGTGCACCATAAATAAGGAAATATCAATAAGAAAGAGACATAAGGATCAATATGAACACAAAAAACTTTATAACGGAGTTCATCCCTGGTGGAATATGTCTCTAGGTCCTACTCTCAAATGAGTAGGCCCTTTTATTAACTCAACAAAATAATTTGTAAAAATACATAAGTATACCTCATTCTGTAATTAAGTTGTAGAGGCTTTGCTTAGATCAGAAAACAAACAAATACCATTGAATTCATGGTGTCGAATTACCCAAAAATGACTATCTCCACGTTTCAAACTGACTTTGTCACTCCCAGGCCCATGAGAAATTTTGTCTAAGTTTCCATGCCTACAACCTGCAATTAATTCATTAATGCTACAATGGGATATGTGCCCTGGTTGTACTGTCACATTCCCTACCTCTGCCTCGCCCCCCCTTGCATTGGAGAAATTATTCTTTTAAAAAGTAAGTTAGGCAGAGTATACCAACAAGGTCGTTAGCCTAGTGGTTGGCGAATCTGTCTTAAAAGTTTGTGGTTGGGGAGGTACAAGGGTTAAACCAGTAGGCCTCCCCCTTTTGGTTACAATGTTACAATTGTTTAAATGTTGGCGCTAAACTTGGCAGATCAGTTCATATTTGGCGGATTGACATTTGTGTTTGGAGGAACTACCGGAAATGTTACTACAATTGGCATCCTGGATGGATACGGTGCAACACTACTAGATATGGTGGACTAGGGGTAGGCAACCAACCAAACCCTTTTAAAATTTTAATTTTCAGTTTCTAGCCCTCATTGGGCATTTTTCTACTACCACGTGACAGCCCATGACTAGGCCATGTAGAGGCCATTCATTAGTCCACGTAATCCATTTGCACAATCATCCTACCACATCACTTTCCTTCCATGTCATCTTAGCACGTACTGTATATACTACCACATGGTTGTACGAACTTCCACATGGCACTTTCTCATTGGTCCATATGTCAACCTGAAAATTTCAAAAATGAGTGGCACGTGGCATCTTCTGGTGCTGTCACATCAACATGTTGATGTCATCATGACATGTGTCTCTCTTTGATTGATCCACGTACCTTGTATGAATGCTGACATCATCCATACTAATGTTTACATCAGCAGTACGGATGCTAACTCATCCCTGCTGACTGGGCTAGGTTGACCAAAACTTTGATCACAAATATCTTTCAATACATAACTCCATTTGACAAACCATTTATGTCATTGGAAATCTTGCGATGCTCTCTTCGTGATGATGCCAATTTTGTTGAGTTTTGATGAATTTGAATTTTTTCCCTTTCTCCATCTATTGAGTCCATTTTAAGCTTCCTAGGGTACTTCTGAGGACTCTTATTCATTCCTAAGCCTCTCTAGATCCTTTCAGATCATTATCCAATGCATCAATTAGTTCATTAGATCTCCTAGGGACATGCATATATGTAATATAATCAAAATAACATTCTAAGAGACATACCCTAAGTAATTGTCGATAAAGGGTGGGATTGTAGATGTGATACACTCCATTTAACTGAGACACAACCAATTGATCATCTAGATGAACCCGGAGGTGAGAAATACCATTTGACAATGCATCACATAGTAATTCTATTACAAAATTGCACTCAACAACGTTATTGGTTGATTTTCCTAGAAAAACATCTCCAGAAGACACCAAATGACCAATGGGAAAGAAAATCACCCAAGCTACAGAAGAAATCCTCTAAGTGTGTCGAATATCACTATTCGCGAACCCAACATAAACCTCAAATTCACTTGAAATCTGCCACAGTGAAAAATCATAATAAACTACATGTCCATAAGAAAAGAAGATACAAAAATGTATGAATAAAACTATAAATTACATACAAGAAGTCACACCCAGGTGACCAACCTAAGAATAATACTTCTTAAGGTAGAGCCCATTTCAAGGCCCAAAGTGTCGAGTACAACATCAAATTCCAATTCGACTTGGATGAACTGGTCATTTGTTGGAGAATAATCTCGAGAGACTTATTGAAAGCCTCCACCTGACCATTTTCTTGTGGATATTAGGGTGATGAATTTTCTTTCTTAAACCCAAGTTTTGATGTTAACTCAATCATCATCTTATTATGCAAGTGACTGCCATGGTCTGTGACAATCTCATTCGGAATAGAAAACCTAGCTACAATTTGGTTAAAAGCAAAAAGCATAGATGTTTCTCCATCGTTACTAAATGTCGGCATGGCCTTAACCCACTTAGTGAAGTATTATACTACCATTATGATATAAGGATGCCCCCTAGACAAATCTAGGTGGCATGTAGTGAAATCAATCCCCCACTTAGTGAAGAGACCAACAAAACTAACTGGAAACATGGGAGCAGGGTGTGCCCACATTTCCCAAGATAATATCTGGCATGGGTGACACTTATTTACCACCTCTACACAATCTTTAATCAACGAGGTCCATAATTATCTAGTGTGAAAAATGTTTTGTTTTTTTTCCAACCCAGACAAGTGATCACCACATGCTCTAGTATGATAGTCATTCAACAAAATATTTTCCTCTTCATGAGTTGGATAATGACGGATAACGCAATGAACTCTTTGACGATATAAAGTATCATCGATGATAAGATATGTCCATGGTTGATGGTGTATCTGTCGACACTCATCACGAGAAGTAGAGGAAGGGAATTTCAAAGTCTGAAGATACACAAGTATATCTCCATACCAAGGGTATGACGACACAATAAGGAAAAAATCCTCATTGATCAATGAATCTTCAATAAAATCATTACCACTCTTAGCTGACAGTTCTAAAATTAATTTGGGAAAGACCAAAGACTTCCTAGACTTCGCCAAAACAAATTCCAAGTCAAATTCTTGAAGAATGACTATCCATCGACTAATATTTCCATCGAAGACCCATCATGTTTGTCGTGTTGTTTTTTTCACTTGGGTGAGAAAAACAATAACACTTGCATGTCTAGAGGATCCTGCTAGGAAATACAAAAGTTTGTGAGTGGGTTAAGAAATCCAAAAACATGTAATAAACAAAGAAAAAAACTAAAACAACTAAGAAATAAAAGTTAGAAATCATGAGAAACTTAGAACCATAAAAATCAGCCAATGATCAACATAATGATACCAATGGATCAATATATTAGTAGGCAAAACAATGTAGATAAAAATGAGGACTTATGAGTCCCCTCTTCCTCCTTGGGAGGGATCTTCAGTTCCCTAATGGAGATATCTTCTCACAATGGAAGAAAAATAGAAAATGGTGAAGACAATCAATGCCTATTCCCTCAATAGGTGAGTGGAATGGCCTATTGCAATGATTCTTGAAGGATCCAAAGAGAAAAGCATATTCTCAAGGGAGAATTTGTGCATCATAAGAATACGATGAAGATCTTGGTTTCTTAGTGCACCCATGGCTCTTATTTATAACATTTCTTCAAGGAAAAATGTAATTGGTTCTTGGTGTGAAAAAGTGGCCATTTAGGGCACCCTCTAGTCCTCGAGAAGCCTCCCATTCATATTTCCCTCAAATATGAAGTTCAAATCATGTTGGGAGCTGGTCCATAAGTGGTTGAGGGGGCGACAATATCCATAAATGCATCATTCATATAAGTGCGCGTCTTTTCTCATACACATTCACACACTTGGCGCATTGTGTGCTCTGATGGATTTGTTGTCCCACGCATACTGTGAACTATCCACACGCTTCCTTTGGTGAATTTTTGCATGTCAATTTTGACCCAATTGTACAGTTTTTTCCTTTTGAATGCATGTAAGTGTTGCGGATGAACTAATTGTTGTTGGCATGGTTGTGTCTCTATAACCATTTGTGTGCAATGTTGCACATGATATTTCAATGATAACATATGCCCCCTGATGTGTTAGGTTAGGAGCATACATATAGACTAAATACATCAATGTTTCTTTTACTAAGAGTTCCATGGTAATGTAGAGTGGTGAGAGGAACTGCAAGAGCGATCCACGAGAAGGAGAGGAGAAATTGTGGAACCCAAACCTTTCTCTAGGGAGAAAAACATAAAATTTATGTACAAATGATGTGGGCATGCCCCATGCTTGTGTCATGTAACCGAAATGTGATATTGTAACTGAAGATGTATGTTGATGTAGATAACTCCATCACCCTTAGGGGTGATTGATAACAACAAATGACCATTATAAATGGTGAACATACTTTGAAGTGAGGCAAGGATGCCTATAAGAAGTGTCGATGACTCGTAGACATTGATGGCTTAACGAATTTAGAGGTCTTTGGTTGGTATGAAAAAACTGCAATAGTCACATAGTAAGACCCACCGTAACATGAGATTTTGTTGAATTTGAATGTTATGGGGGTCAACAGAATCAGAGTGCAATGATGATTCTCTCTGTGTTATCGGAGAATCCTCATTGTAAAGGTAATGAGATTCAATAGAAAGGGATGTTGACAAAAATGGAGACGTGACTCCAAGAAGCAAAGGCTTCGTGAAATCCACTGAGATGAGATCAAGTACTGATAGGTAACATGAATAAAGTCAATATGTTGTGAGACTCAAGACTGCCCTTGGTTGGGGAATTTTGAAGGATGATTGGAAACAACCATAAAACTGTATCTAGTGTTAGGGGGATGACTAGATATGGGGTTAAACTATGTGAGAGGCTAACAAAGTGGAAAAAATCAGAGATCATGGGTACATGGACTTGGGATACTGAGGGTTTGTGAACGATGTTGGAATGAAAAAAGGAGTAGATGCCCCAACCAAGGGTGACATGGGTTTCTTTGATGAGAAAAGAAGGTTATCAAGTGTGTTAACAAAAAATCTAAGTAAATTCTAGAAACAAAGGATTTTTACAATTACCAAATAAATAAAGAATAATTTGGGTTGAGTATACAGATACAAAAACAGGTGCCTCAATGAAAGATTGCTTTGCCTGTGAGGGTGCAAGTTGCGAAAGAGAACTGGTGGAGGGTGGGAGCACCATAGGTGGTTTCTATATGAGGTAAATGAATGGATGAAAAATTGCAGATGGGAAAAACGATGATGGATGAGATAGAAGGATAATGATACTATGGAGGTGCGTTCAATAGAACTGAGAGGATATGACCTAGGATTCCATTGGGAAAGATAGCAATATAATGAGAAGAAGTATGGGGTTCATTCTAGAAAGTGCATAATACTATAGGGACTCCCATACCTAGAGTGTGAAATCAACATGAGCATCAATTTTCCAAGGGGAATTATGAATGGGACAACTCATGTGCGGGAGAGTGCTACCAGGAGACAGTACCAAAATGAAACAGAGGTGAAGTTACTGCAGAGTTGGATGTAAGGACCCTACAGGTTAATGTCAGAGGGTGCAATTGGGAGATGCAATTGCTTTATAGAGGGAATAACTACATGCCAGTGTTGAACATATACCTGAAGGGGATGGATCGCTTTGATGAATGGGTAACTGCACACATGAAAACCAAATACCAGACATGAACAATATCTATTGATAAAGAAAATATCACAACTATTTACTAAAAGTTTGAACATGAGTATGCGTACCTGAACGTGATGTGAGAAAAATGATCCTCTGGGGCCAAGTTCAGATGATGACCCAGGGAATGTGAATGTGTAGATGTTAGGAATAGGATCCTATGGCTAAGAACAGATCAAAAAATAGAGGCTCTGGGCTCCTGTAACTGAGTGTGGAATTTTGGCAAAATGGGTTATATATGGCTAGTGGGCCCACGATGCCACCTCATTGGCACTGACACTATCGGTGATCTCGTGAGAGTTTTTTTAGGTGATTTATGAGATATTAAGGATACCAATTAGGTGGGTGATAGACCTCTTGAAAAAGTGCTCGATGATGGAGCTGTTGATTAAGGTTGGTTGTCATTGATGTCAACCCTTGAAGAAAGAACTGTGGCACAAAGGCTTGGGTAATGGACCCAATAATGTTTGATGAAAATATGACTCATTATTTTTTTTTCATGGTTGATAAGAAGTAAATATGGATGAACTCCAAAGTGGTCCCCTTATGGTGAA
>ML837281.1:0-22428 GCA_009831015.1 Picea engelmannii | reverse complement strand
GATTTCCTTACTACAACATTAAGTGCTTTTGGAATTGAGCATATATAGTGCGCAGCTATCTTTGAAACAAAAGACTTCCCTGGGTTGATAATTTATGTTTCACTTGGTTGTTTGAAATTAATTAAGCAATTATAGTGACCAACTGATACCAAGCACATTCTACTAGCAATAAGCCATCTTGAGAGTCTTGGTTGGGCGACTCAGCTCGATGTGATCCTAGGCAAGTATTAATGAAACTAACTCCCAAGGCTTCACAATTGGATTCAGCCAGTAGCTTGGCTAAACCTTGCCCCTTAACCAACTTGGTGGGCCTTATCTCTAAATCAAATTCCAGAATTCTAGCGATCCATCAGCCTCTTTTCCCATGTATGTCAGGTTGTACAAGGATGTCCTTCATGGAAGCTAAAGGAACGTACGCTGTTACTTTTGAATGCAAGACATAGACTTTGAAAGCTTTAAGAGCTTTCACTAAGGCATAGGCCTCTTTCTCCATGATTTCATACCTGCTCTCTGCATCTCTTAATGCCCTACTGAAGAAGGCGATGGGCTGCTCACGCCCCTCTTCATTTCTCTATAGTAAGACCGCCACCACTGTATCACAGGAAGCAAAAGAAAAAGTCAGGAAATCCTTGGAATAATCAAGACTGATTAGCACAGGCACCTCAATCAATGCCTTCTTTATTTGGTCAAAATATGCCTGGGGCTCAGCGGTCCATCTCACTTCGTTTCCCTTCCTTATCATGGCCGTGATGTGATTTACTAGCTCGGAAAAATTTGAGACGAATCTCCTCAGGAAGTTAATCTTTCCTAGAAATGCCTGGACTTCTTTCTTAGACCTGGGAAGTGACAGGGTTTGAATTGCCTCCAGTCTGCTAGGATCAATCCTCACTCCCTCTGTTGATACTATATGTCCCAATAACTTCCCTTCCTGCATAGCAAACAAGGACTCCTTGGGATTCAGGGATAGACCAAATCTCCAGCACTTCGAGAAAACTCTCCTTAAGTGGCAGCGGTGCTCCTTATCAGACCTGGAGAAGACCGTGATGTTGTCTAGGTAGATCACTACAAACTGGTCCTTTTCTCCAATGAAGGCTATATCCATGGCTCGCTGAAATGTTGCTCATGCATTCATTAGCCCAAATGGCATTTTGGAATACATGAATGTGCCCCAAGGAGTGGTGAAGGTCATTTTTTCCCTATCCTCAAGCATGACCGATATCTAATTATAACTGGAAAACCTGTCGATCATAGATATCCTAGATTCACCAGTTACCCTTTGCAGTATGTGTTCCATTTTATGCAGGGGGTAATTATCTTTCTTCAAGCTTCTGTTCAGATTTCTGAAATCAACGCAAAGCCTAATTTCTCCGCTTTTCTTTCTTACCGGAACCAGGTTGGCCACCCATTCGAAATATCTCAAAGGGACGATGATCTGGGTGTCTAATAACTTCTTGACCTCCTTTTCCATGACCGGCAGCAACATGGGATTTATCTATCTCAGCTTTTGCCTGAATGGCTTAGCTCCTTCCTTCAACAGGATTTTGTGTTCAATGACAGATGTGTCGTATGTCTTGAGGTCTTTGTAGGTCCAAGAGAACATGTTGGCAAACTCTCTCAGCAACTCCGTGTACTCGACCCTCTATTCACTGTTCAGGCTACTTGATAATCTGAAAAACTTGGGCTCTTCCTGCGTGCCAATGTTGCATTCGACTATATCAACATCATATTCATCCGAGACCTTTCCCTTTACTGCCACATCGTTCCCATCGAATAGTCTCTCTAAAGGGACTAGCCCTCTTGGGATGTGATTTCTAGGCAGCTGGATAATCTGATGATTAGCAATTTTGTTTAAAAACACCTCAGGGTGAGGGTCACCTTCTGGATCGGGATCTTAATCAATGTGCAACGCAGAAAATTCATCCACGGTTTGGAGAAACCTTTCGAGTTCAAAATCATCCTCGAACACCTTCCAATGCTTGACATTGTCCGACACCGAGGGCCTATATATTATATCAACATCATTTTTTACCATAGGCAGCAGAGGAAATTTGAGCAAGCTAGCTGAGACAGCTAAAGAATCGGCCAAAGTGTTTTCTCCCCTTGGAATGAAAGAAATGTTAAAAGCCAAGAAGGAATTATCAATAAGATCCCATACTTCATTCCGATAATTTCTGAGCCGGGGATTATGGGCATGATAAGCATTCCTTACCTACTGAATAATCAACTCAGCATCTACAAATATTTCTATCTCTTCGATTCCCATTTCCTTTGCGACCCTCATACCCAGAACAAGAGCTTCATACTCTGCCACATTGTTGGTGGATTTGAATTCCAGCTTGTATGATAGAGACACAACTTCTTGGCAAGGTGATATGAAAACCACTCCAGTGCTAGCACCTTCGCTAGAAGAAGCTCCGTCAAAAAACATCTTCCACATGGAGAGGCTTTGAGGGGAAATCGGATGATCAAGGCTGGGATGTTTTCTGATTTGTAAAGAGCTTTCAGGGGCATCGGTAAGCTGCAACAAGCTAGACCCCAAGTCGGTGTCAAGTGCAAAGATGGGGTGATTGGTGGGGTCTGCTTCATCACTAACAATATAGGCTAGCTGGGCTTCTCTGTATAACCTTCTTTGTTCCCCTCCAAAGAATGGAATGGTAGTGTATGTGAGATCCATCTGTAGTGTCCCTCCAAGCTTTTTGATCCACAATCTAAACAACAACATACCAAATTTGGGGGGGACGTCGGCTACCGCAATATCCATGACCACACTTTTCATGGGCAACTGAAACAGGGAAACCACCAGGTCTTTGATGACTCCTAAACACTGCACTCTCCTTGAATCGAAAGAATATAAATCATGATAATTTCTTATCACCTCCAGTCCCAATTCTTCCATGACTACCTTGGGCATAAGGTTATGGGAGGCTCCTGAATCCATGAGGCAGTTATGCAGTACTTTATCATGTATGTTCAAGGATGTGTAGAAGGGGGGGGGTGAGTCCTCTCTATATTCTACCATGGGGCCTAAGATGACGACTGGTTTTTCATATTGAAGGTTTACTAAGTCATAGGGAGGCTAGGGAGACTCGGATTGTAGCATCTTGGAGAGGGATCTTTTAAAATCTTCATTTTTTACTAGCTCTGAGAGGGGGACGGGGATCCTAATTTTCTGAATTTCATGTTCAAAATTAAAGGATGGAATGGGCTTAGGGGATTCCCTTACCTCAGTGACAGGTTCTTTGACTGCTGGCAAAACACTCTGAGCTCTTTTATCTTTAGTAGCGGCTGCTGCAGATTTAGTAGGTCTTTCTTCTATGAGGGGCTGGTCTGGGTTGTCAAATTCTCCTTCTTTCCTTTTTGACCTGAGATTTTATTTGTTAGAGGTGTGGCCAGCCCTTTCTCCTTTACCTAACTCATGGATTTGAATGTTCATCAGGGATTTTTTATATGCAGACTGAGTCAAATGGGGAAAAGGAGGAGCTTCCTCAACACTGTGAATTTCAAGGTCGAATTCGTCTATCTCCTCTCGCTCCTCATGAGTAACCAGGTTATTTTGGAGAGGGGTTTGAATCCTTTGATCCTCTCTATCCTTTTCCCTTTGTTCCCTTGGGAAGACCTATGGTCCATTGTTATTGGGTCTCCTGAAACCTCTATTATCAGTGTTCTGAGGATTTTTGTACATGGGCTTCCTTTCTAACTCCCACCTTTCCATCTTGGCAGTAAGCGATTTTATTTCTCTAGCAGTCTCATCTGTCTGCTGGGGAAAGGGAGGGGAACTGGATGAGGAGGCTTCAGGCCTATTCTTGGACGCATTTCTATCGCCTATTCTCCTGATTCGGTTGATAGCCAATATGTTAGATTCTACCTCCAGGACAACATCCTGCATGAGGGCCAGCGTAATAGCTCTTCTCTCCCTCAGCAGTAGGCAGAAATCAGGATCAAAAGTACTGGAGTAAGTGATCCTAGAAGACGCTTTGGAGGGATTTATCTCAGCAAGGATTCTGTTGTACATTTTATTAAATCTCTTGGAGAAGTCTGAGACAGACTCTCCTTCCTTTCTCTTCAATGACCCAAACTCCGTCATGTAATACATGAAATCCTTTTTATCTCCCCATTGTCTCAAAAAGGCACTGTCTAATGCTTTGATCCCATCAATAGATCCAGGAGGCATGGCCTTGAACCATTTTCTAGACTCGCCTTGGAGGCTATGGAGAAAAATCCTCATCCATACGTCTGCATGCATGATGACATTATCATCTGTGAAACTGTAGAAGGCTTCTAGGTGTTCATCTACAGTTATGTCCCCCTCACCCGTGAACTTGGGTAGTTTCTTGAGGTAACCATCTGCTAGGAGGGCATTGAGGGGCTAAGGTAACATAAGGGGAGCATACCTAGTGGCTATAATAGCTTCCATTCTGGTCATAGGGGGGTTAGCACTAGCCATAGGAATATTAGGTGGCGGAGGACTTGGAGGAGAAGGAGTTCGCTAAGGGGCTGTGGGAAATGAGTCTCGAAGTGGAGTGGGAAACAAAAGCAGGTTCAAGGAGAAAGCCAACGAGCTTAAGTTAGAAGGTGCTCCTCCTTGTGCAGGAGTGGGGAAAACTTCTGTGGTCCTAGGTCTATGCCAAGGTACAACTTCAGAGGAGAGGGGAGTGACAAGGATTTCTCCCTCCAATCCCAGACCAGGAGGGGAAAACTCAGCAGGAACACTCCCGAAATTCAGGAAACAGGAAACTTCAGAAGACAGTCTGCCAGGAAATTGAGGTGGAGAGAATGGAGCTTCTACAAAAGGAGACTGCGGATTACCTATTTCGGTGGCAGCTTCTCCTTCTGAGGCCTTTCCTTTCCCTCGAACTACCTCCTGATCAGCTCTAGGTGTAGCTAGAGGTAGCTGAGGATTGGACCGTGTGTGTCGGCCTCTCAAAGCCACAATGGACACGACAAGTTTGCCATAGCAGAGTCGTAATAATGGAGTCGCCAGGTGCACAACAACAATCTTGATAATTCTAATATCTGATGCACCTTCAGAATCAGTTGATCATTGTCGTTCAAACTCGGGGAAAATTTTCAACTTCGTCCCCGGCAATGGCACCATAAATGTTGGCGACGGAAGTCACTCCTGGATTGCTAACAGGAGTAGAGCCTGACACCCATCAGTTTTATGTCATGGTTGTTCATATATGGGTGATCGAATGGAAGGAAACTCAAAACAATGTGGTTCTAACTCTGAAACTAGGCCAGGTATGCATGAGCAAGCAAGGTCTTGCGTAAACTTTAGACAGTGAGCTGTAGTAAAGGGTGAACAGGTGGAAGACTTGTACAGGAGAAAAATAGAGGTTTGTTATGAACAGAAGGTTCCTAACAGCTCGTAGAAGAAGGCATTTAAGCACGAGATTGGCTTGCACTTAAACACAGAAAACCAAAGAATGCAATAATGCAACGATAAATCATTTATCATAACAACACTGCAATAATTCACACAAGTCGGTCATTCACGAACTCTCTTAGTAGAAGATGAAAATTAGATGGAGTAAGGAGAACTATCTGTCATAAAACAAGAAATCTCCCATACAAATGCATAAGCTGAAAACTAGAATAGCAGTTAAAACTTTACAGTAGGGAGCTCTACTCAACCATCGATACTTACAAAAATACACAAACTGAGTCTATATACTCAGGAAACTTCACCTCACAGAGGCGTGTACAGTCACTCAAAGCTGGGTTTCCCTTCAGTCAAACTCATACTGATGTATTCTTTTAAGCGCCATCTTAACTAAGCATGGCTCCTGTAAGGAGAGTAGCTGAGCCATTAAGTGTTGGGCTAGCGTGCCTAGACTTTTCTGTTGAGTCGAGGACTTCGGCATGGCTTCTCTGGGAAAATCGATACACGGGACCTCCTTGGGCAGATGGCTTGCCAGAACCTCCATTCCCTCACTTAATGAATGAGTGGAAGTCTCAACCACCCGCACCTACCGTCATTTACTCTAGGCGAGAACAGTAAGGAGATTGGATCCGATGGCACCTGGAGGTTGCGATGATCTTCCATACAACTAAACTCGACACCTCTGGCCTTCTTTATGCAGATTCTTTCTTTCCTCAAGTGACCATGGGATGTGACCATATGCTCTCGGCGTTTGCGAATATGAAAGGACTAACCTTCACTGATTGAAATTGCGATGAGCGATATGCCGAGAAGGCTTAATCTGGCACCACGCATCCTACTAAAATCTGACGGTCCCAAACTCATCCGACGTTGTAGTGGGCCCTAGGTCCTGAATGCTCTCACTACTTCATGAATCGGGATATGATGGAGCTATTTTTTTCACGTTGGAGCTGCGATGAGAGAGGCCCCGAGATGGCTCTATTTGCTTCAAGGTGTCCTCTTTCGATGAACGACTGAAAATGCTTCGTGGATGTCGTGGGCCCCAACTCCTATTCTTTCGGCACTTCACGTCTCGTGGCTGGTGTTAGCGATATTTCTTGCGTAGGGGGGTAGAACTCAAAAGAAAGGGGTAAAAACCCACTTGTCCAAAGTTTCAGGCGATAATGCGCCCGTGGTAAGCAGCAAGAAAAACCAGGCGGTCCAGATTTGCGCGCCCAGATTGACGATGCGTATTAGATTTCGGACCCCCCTTGCCTTATGATCTTTAAGCAGGGGGGGGTCCGAAATCAGGGGCGCACCTCTCCGACGGTCCAGATGAGTGCGCTTGGATCAATGGCGATGAAGACCATTTCAGAGCCCCCCCCCCCCCCTNCCCGCTCTGCTTAACTTCCATATGATTAACCAGTGTGGGCCCTATCCTTGTCACTTCATCCCTCCTTCCGCCTTTCCCCTTGCTGTTGTATGTCATCCATTCATCTCTCCTCTCTGGTCCGCGTGGCTTTCCCTTCTTCTCATCATCCACTCACCGCCGGCCACGTGTCCCGTTCCTCTCCACATCAGTTTCTCACCCGAAGGCAAGCTCATTTCTCCCGTATTCTTCCTCCATGGATCATCCTCTGCCACCCCTCTCTGTCGTCACTCCCATTTCTCGCCACTCCTTCCACGCGTTCCTCGATGCCATCCCTCCTACCATACACCATGTCCTCCGAGCTGGCCCTCATGTCCGTCCCTCAAGATATTCGGTTGTTCCAGGTGGCAGCGCGAGAAGTCTTCCCTATCCCGAGATGCTGAGTTGGCCTGGCCATTGTCAATCCAAAGAAGCAGTTATTGAGGCGGTTGAGGGTGGTTATACATCGTCTCCGCCATAATGGGGATGTCCTGCAATGAATTAAAAGCACGTCGATTCGCCGATGTAACTGTCAGAAGATCTATCGCGTTTGCCACAAGTTGCACGGTTATTCAAAGATTGCGGCTGCAGAGTGTCAGAAGCCATGCAGACGCAAAGCCTTCAATGCATTTTCTCGATCTTCTTGCTTTTGTTGTTTTGAGTATATGTAGGCATTTTTTCCATTTTTGTATCTATCGATGGTAGAGCTAAGCTCCCGACTGCGTAGTTTCAGCGATACTCTGGTTTCCTAGTTATGCCTCTATGTTTGAGACTTCTTGGTTTATAACAAACAGTTTCCTTTCTTTTCCATCTTTGTTTCATCTTTGCTGGAGGGTTCACAGTGAAGGATTCACGTGGACTGAACAATTTTGTTGCGATAAAGGATTTGTTGTGGCATCTTTGTATTCTCTGGTATATGTGTTTGAATGTAAAAGGATTTTGTGTTCGAATACATTTCTTCTTCGATCTGTTGCAAACCGGATGTCTGTGATAGATCTCGCACCCTTCTTGTACAAGTATTCGACCTACCCACCCTTTATTACGACTCACTGTTTGGATTTTATCAAGACCTCACTCGTTCACGCATGCCTGGTCTATTTTTTTAGTTGAGATTGTGTTGTTTTGAGTTTCCCTCCATTTGATCACCCTTTAAACAAATCATGACAATAATCTGATGGGCGTCGGGCTCTGCTCCTGCTAGGAATCCAGGGGTGACTTCCGATAGCTAACATCTCTGGCACCGTTGCCGGGGACAAAGTTGAAGATTTTCCCTGGGTAGAATGACAACGACTAACTGACTTCTGAAGGTGCATCAGATATCAGAACTTGAAGATTGCTACTGTGCACCTGGCGACTCCACTGTGACGACTCCGCTGGGCAGAACCCATTCTATCAATTGTGGCTTCGAGAGGCAGACACACGAGGTCAAATCCACATTTTCCTTTGGCCACACCGGAAGCAGACTTGGAAGCAGTGTGAAAAAAGGGAAAGAGAGCTGCGAAAGAGGTTTCTGTCGATAAAAAAGGTAATACTCCCTCCCCTTCTGTGAAAACTCCATTTTCAGATTCTCAGTTTCCTAGTCGTCCTTCCTCTGAAGTTTCCCATTTTCTGAACTTTGGGAGTGTTCCTGCTGAGTTTTCTCCTCCTTGTTTAGTATCAGAGGGAGAGATCCTTGTCACTCCCCTCTCAGGAGGTTTTACTACTCCTCCTTTGATTACTACTTCTGCACAGAGAGAGGTACCTGGACATTCAAGTCCCTTAGACTTCTCTCTGTTTTCCCCGTCATCTCCTGTGAGGACCTCTCCTCCCTCCTCACCTGTTCATACTCCTTCTCCTCTGAGTTCTCCTCTACTCAATATCCCTATGGCTGCTGTAAATCCCCCTCTGAATAGAATGGATGCCATAGTCGCTTCTAGATATTCTCCTTTGATCCTTCCTCATCCTTTGAACCCTCTCCCTGCTGGAGACTATTTGAAATACATGCCCAAGTTTAGTGGTGAAGGAGATGTCACTGCTAAAGAGCACATGGCTACCTTTTACAGCTATGTAGACAACCTAAATATTGAGAATGAAGATGTCTGGATGAGAGTCTTTGTCTAGAGCTTAGATGGTGAGGTCAGAAAGTGGTTCAGGGGACTAGCCCCTGGATCTATTGCTGGTATTGAAGCTCTAGGTAATGTTTTCCTGAGACAGTGGGGGGATAGAAAAGATTACATATATTACATGACTGAGTTTGGGTCCTTGAAGAAGCAGGAATGGGAGTCAGTCTCTGACTTCTCCAAAAGATTCAATAAAATGTATAATAAGATTCCTGCAGAGATAAAGCCTTCTAAAGCCTCTGCTCAAATTTCATATGCTAGTGCGTTTGACCCTGATTTTTGTCTTGTATTAAGAGAAAGGAGACCCACCTCTTTAGCTCAGATGCAAGATGCAGCTATAGAGGTGGATTCTAATATATTAGTAGCAGACAGACTCAGGAGCAAGGCCAACACAGATAGAAGAAAAGGAAAATCAGAAGCCTCGACTTCTGACTCTAACATCTCTGGCCCATCACTGTCCCACCCTCAAATAAGCGAGCTGGCGCAAGTAATGAACTTTCTTAAAGAAGAGGTGGAAAGGTTGAAGGTGGAAAGAAGGCAGATGAACAAAGGCCCTCAGAATGCTGAGAACAGAGGAGGTTTCAGAAGGCTAAACAATTTTTCTCCCCCAACTATGCACAAAGAGAAGGAAAGAGACAAAGATGACCAAAGGATTCAGGCTCCCTTCCAGAACAATTTCATGGCTGATGAAGAAGAAGAAGCAGACGATCCTGAGCCTAAAATTCATAGTGTATAGGTCACTCCCCCTTTCCCTCATCTGACCAAATCAACATATGAAGAGTCTCTCATGGATGATCAGTTGAACGAATTGAGCAAGGGAGACAAAGCCAGCGGCGATCGAGGAAGATACAACTTGAGGTCTGACAAGAGAGCAGCGACACCTGATGTTCCTGAGTCATCCACTAGAGCAGAGAATCCTGCTGACGAGGTAGCAGACCATCACAGAGGTAAGAAGGCCCAACCTCTCCCCCCTATCCTTCAAAATCATGCTCTTGATATTAGAGAAATTCCAAAGCTCACATCTTCCTTTAATTTTGAGCATGAAATCCAAAAGATCAGAATCCTCGTGCCCCTCACTGAGTTAATCAAACATGGGGAATTCAAAAAATGCTTCTCTGACCTATTGAAATCTGAAGCCTCTGGCCTTTCCATAGACTGCATAAGCCTCCAAGATGAAAGGCCTGCAGTGGTCCTAGGTCCCATGGTAGAAGACAGGGATGATTCATCCCCTCCCTTCTACACCTCCTTGAATATGCATGATAAAGTGTTGCATAATTGCTTAATGGATTCAGGGGCCTCCCACAACCTCATGCCTAAAGCCGTCATGGAGGAGTTAGGATTAGAAGTCACCAGAGCTTATCATGACCTCTACTCCTTTGACTCCAGGAGGGTATAATGTTTGGGAGTTATTAAGGACCTGGTGGTTTCCCTGTTTCAGCTACCCATGAAAAGTATGGTCATGGATATAGTGGTAGTTGATGTTCCCCCCAAGTTTGGCATGTTGTTGTCAAGGTCTTGGATTAAGAGACTTGGAGGAACATTACAGATGGATCTCACCTATGCCACCATTCCAGTCTTTTGGGGGGAACATAGGAGATTGTACAGAGAATCCTAGCTAGCCTACATAGTCAGTGATGCAGGAAACCCCACTAATCATCCCATTTATGCTCTAGACACTGACTTAGGATCTAGCTTATTGCAGGTCACCGATGAGCCTAAGCCCCCTTTGTACATCAGAAAGCATCTCAGTCATAATCAGGAGACGCCTCCTTCAACTACCTTTGTTTGGAGGATGTTCTTTGATGGGGCCTCTTCCAGTATAGGTGCAGGTGTCAGAGTGGTATTCAATTCCCCTTCTCAGGAAACCATATCACTATCATACAAGCTAGAATTTGAAGTCACCAACAATGTGGCAGAATATGAGGCTCTGGTTCTAGGATTAAGGGCTGCAAAAGAAATGTGAATCAGGGAGACGACTGTGTTTGGAGATGCAGAATTAGTTGTTCAGCAAGTCAAAAATGTCTATCAGACCAAGCACCCTCACCTCAAGAATTACAGGAATGAGGTATGGGATCTAATTGATAGTTTCTTCCCGACTTTTAACATCTCTTTGATTCCACGGGAAGAAAATGCTCCAGCCGACTTTCAAGCCTTCTCAGCTAGTCTGTTCGAAGCTCCTGCGCTGCCCACTGATAGATCGGAGGTGGAAATAAGATACAGACCTTCTATACCAGAAAATGTCAAACATTGGAGGGTATTTGAATATGATCAGGAGATTGAGAAGTTCCTCCAATCCATCGATGACTTCTTTGCATTGCATATAGATGAAGACCTTGATGAGGAACTTGACCACCACCCTGGGGAGTTGCTGAATAAAGTTGTTGACCATCAGATTATTCAACTGCCGGGCAATCATATACCACAAGGTCTAATCCCATTAGAAAGATTGTTCGATGGGAATGATGTGGTGATAAAGGGCATAGTTTCAGGAGATAATACTGATACGACTGAGTGCAACATAGGCACACCTGAGGAGCCCAAGTTTGTCAAGCTGTAGAAGAGTTTGATTGAGCAGCAGAGGATCGGATATACCGATTTGCTGAGGGAGTTTGATGACGTGTTTGCGTGGACTTATGAAGCTCTCAAGGCATACGACACGACAGTCATTGAGCACAAGATCCCACTGAAAGAAGAGGCTAGGCCTTTCAAGCAGAAGCTGAGACAGATAAACCCTACGTTGTTACCTGTCATGGAGAGGGAGGTGAAAAAGCTGCTGGATGCCCAAATCATAGTCCCCTTGAGATACTCTAGCTGGGTAGCCAATTTGGTCCCAGTAAAAAAGAAGAGCGGAGAAATCAGACTTTGTGTCGATTTCAGGAACCTGAACAGGAGTTCAAGGAAGGAAAATTACCCCTTTCCCAACATGGAACATATATTGCAGAGGGTAACTGGTGCATCAAGGATATCTATGATTGATGGCTTTTCTAGCTATAATCAGATATCAGTCATGCCTGAAGACAGAGAAAAGACAGCCTTCACAACTCCTTGGGGCACATTCATGTACGCCAAGATGCCATTCGGGCTGATGAACGCGAGAGCAACGTTTCAGCGAGCCATGCACATAGCCTTCATCGGGAAAAAAGATAAGTTCATGGTAATATACTTAGATGACATAACAATCTTCTCCAAGACTGATATTGAGCACCACTCCCACTTGAAGAGGGTTTTCTTGAAGTGCCGCAGGTTTGGCCTTTCCCTAAATCCCAAGAAATCATTGTTTGCTATGCAAGAAGGGAAGCTTTTAGGCCATATAGTCTCAGCAGAGGGAGTGAGGATTGATCCTGACAGGGTGGAAGCAATCCAGGCCCTGTCACTTCCCAGATCTAAAAAGGAGGTCCAAGCATTTTTGGGAAGGATTAATTTCCTGAGGAGGTTTGTCTCAAATTTTGCTGAATTGGTAAAACATATCACAACCATGCTCAGGAAAGGCCATGAAATAAAATGGACTGCTGAACCCAGGAAGTCTTTTGACCAAATCAATAAAGCATTGACTGAGGCTCCTGTGCTGGTCAGTCCAGATTATTCTAAAGATTTTATAATATTTTCTTTTGCTTCCTTTGACATAGTAGCGGTGGTTTTGTTGCAGAAAAACGATCAAGGGCAAGAGCAACCTATTGCCTTCTTTAGCAGGGTGCTGAGAGATGCAGAGCTCCGATATGAGATCATGGAGAAACAGGCTTATGCCTTGGTGAAAGCTCTCAGAGATTTTAGGGTCTATGTCTTACACTCAAAGATCATTGCATATGTCCCTTCGACCTCTGTGAAGGACATTCTTGTACAGCCTGACATAGACGGAAGAAGAAGCAAATGGATCACCAAGATCCTAGAATTCGACCTGGATATTAAGCCCACCAAGATAATCAAGGGGCAGGGTTTGGCCAAGCTCCTGGCTGAATCCAATTATAAAGCATTAGAAATCAATTTCATCAATGAGCAAGTTGAATCATCCAATAGGGGTTCCCAAAGCATTGTGCCACTATCAACATGCCCCTGGTACAAAGATATCGTGTATTTCCTGTAGGAGTTGAGACCCCCTGATGGGATGGAAAAAAGCAAGGCAAGGGCTTTAAAGCTCAAAGCTATCAAATACTGTCTTATTGGCCAGGATTTGTATTGGAAAGACCCCTAGGGGATATTACTATTGTGTCTGGACCCACAGCAGGCCCAGAAGGTTATGAATGACTGCCATAGCGGTCTCTGTGGAGGCCATTATTTTTGGAAGACCACTGCTCACAGGATCCTCTGAGATGGGTACTACTGGCCCACCTTATTTCCTGATGTCTGCAGGGAAATTAGAGCTTGCATCAAATGTCAGAAATTCTCAGGGAAGCAGCAGCTCAAATCCCTGCCATTGAAACTTGTGGTGGTCTCAGCTCCCTTTCAGCAGTGGGGATTGGATTTTATCGGGGAAATACATCCTCCCTCAAGTGGCCAGCACTGATGGATTTTGACAGCAACCGACTACTTCACTAAATGGATAGAAGCTGTCCCTACCAGAAGCACTTCTCACAAAGTGATCATCAGCTTCCTGGAGGACATCATTGCTAGGTTTGGCTGTCCTAGAAAAATTGTCACTGACAATGCTTCCCCATTTCGGTCTGAGCCTCTGATTAAATTTTGTGACCAATTTGGGATTTCGCTGATTCACTCCACTCCCTACTATCCTCAGGGAAACGGACTGGCAGAGTCCTCTAATAAAAGTTTAATCAAACTGATCAAGAAGCTATTGGAGGATAATAAAAGGGCCTGGGATTCAAAGCTCAAATTTGCACTGTGGGCCGACCGGGTGACAACGAAGAAATCCCTGGGTCTCTCACCCTTCCAGCTGGTTTATGGGATTGAAGCAATTTTCCCCACTCATCTCGCCTTACCTGTGGCAAATCCTCTCCATAACTATGAAGGGGAACCTAATCTTATGCTCAGAAGAATTCATCAGATGGTGGAAGTGCAACAGATCAGAGAACAGGTCCTGGACAGAGCTTACAATCGTCAGCAGAAGATCAAGCAGGCCTTTGACAGGAAAACAAGAAGAAAGAGTTTGAGCAGGGTGATTTGGTGCTCAAATGGGATGCACCCAGGCAGTAGAAGGGAAAACATAGTAAATTTGATGCCCTCTAGTTCGGGCCTTTCAGGATCATTGAAGTGTTTTCCAATAACACTTACAGGTTGCAGGAGCTGGAAGGCAATGAAGTGTTTAATGGCCCAGTTAATGGGCATTTCTTAAAGAAGTGTTTTCTGTGAGCCGCAGCTGGCTCGTTTCATTTTTGTTTTGTAAATATTGTTTTTTCTTTTGTTTTGTTTTCCGGACTAATAAATGACTCCATAGCCCAACAACAAAGGCACTAAGTCTGCAGAAGAGTTCTTAGAGCATCACAGGGACGACTCTATCCCCCATGGAACCAAATGTTAGCGATATTTCTTACGTAGGGGGGTAGAACTCAAAAGAAAGGGGTAAAAACCCACTTGTCCAAAGTTTCGAGTGATAACGCACCCCTGGTAAGCAGCAAGCAAAACCAGGCGGTCCAGATTTGCGCGCCCAGATCGACGGTGCGTATTAGATTTTGGACCCCCCTTGCCTTCCGATCTTTAAGCGGGGGGGGGGGTCCGAAATCGGGGGCGCACCTCTCCGATGGTCCAGATGAGTGTGCCCGGATCAACGGCGATGAATACCATTTCGGAACCCCCCCGCCCGTCTACCTTTAAGCGGAGGGGGGGGGTCCGAAATTGTAGATGCAGTTTTCGACGGCCATGATCGAGATGCCCGGATCAACAGCGCTTGTGCAACCCCGCTCTGCTCAACTGCCATATGATTAACTAGTGTGGGCCCTATCCCTGTCACTTCATCCCTCCTTTCACCTTTCCCCTTGCTGCCATATGTCATCCATTCATCTCTCCTCTCTGGTCTGCATGGCTTTCCCTTCTTCTCATCATCCACTCACTGACGGCCACGTGTCCCGTTCCTCTCCACATCAGTTTCTCACCCAAAGGTGAGCTCGTTTCTCCCGTATTCTTCCGCCATGGATCATCCTCTGCCACCCCTCTCTGTCGTCACTCTCATTTCTTGCCACTCCTTCCACGCGTTCCCCGATGCCATCCCTCCTACCATACACCATGTCCTCTGAGCTGGCACTCATGTCCATCCCTCAAGCTATTCGGTTGTTCCAGGTGGCAGGGCGAGAAGTCTTCCCTATCCTAAGATGATAAGTTGGCTTGGCCATTCTCAATCCCAAGAAGCAGTTATTGAGGTGGTTGAGGGTGGTTAGAAATCGTCTCCGCCATAATGGGGATGTCCTACAATGAATTAAAAGCACGTCGATTCGCCGATGTAACTGTCATAAGATCTATCGCGTCTGCCACAAGTTGCACGGTTATTCAAAGATTGCGGCTGCTGAGTGTCAGAAGCCATGCAGACGCAAAGCCTTCAATGCATTTTCTCGATCTTGTTGCTTTTGTTGTTTTGAGTATATGTAGGCGTTTTTTCCATTTTTGTATATATCGATGGTAGAGCTAAGCTCCCGACTGCGTAGTTTCAGCGATACTCTGGTTTCCTGGTTATGCCTCTGTGTTTGAGACTTCTTGGTTTATAACAAATAGTTTCCTTTCTTTTCCATCTTTGTTTCATCTTTGCTGGAGGGTTCACAGTGAAGGATTCACGTGGACTAAACAATTTTGTTGCGATAAAGAATTTGTTGTGGCATCTTTGTATTCTCTGGTATATGTGTTTGAATGTAAAAGGATTTTGTGTTCGAATACATTTCTTCTTCGATCTGTTGCAAACCGGATGTCTGTGATAGATCTCGCACCCTTCCTATACAAGTCTTCCACCTACTCACCCTTTATTACGACTCACTGTTTGGAGTTTATCAAGACCTCACTCGTTCACGCATGCCTGGTCTATTTTTTTAGTTGAGATTGTGCTGTTTTGAGTTTCCCTCCATTTGATCACCCTTTAAACAAATCGTGACAATAATCTGATGGGCGTCGGGCTCTTCTCCTGCTAGCAATCCAGGGGTGACTTCCGATATCTAACAGCTGGGAGGAGGATGTTCCTTATGTTTCGAAGTCGCGATGAGAGAAAATGCGAGGAGCTTGATCGTGCACCATGCATCTTTAAAATCTAACGGTCCAGAACTCATCCGACGTTGCAGTGGGCCCGAGGTCCTGAATTCTCTTGCTACTTCGCGTATCGGGATATGATGGAGCTGTTTTCTGCGCATTGGAGTTGCGATGAGCGAGGCATCGAGATGGCTCTACTTGCTGCCAAGTGTTCCCTCTGGATGGACGGCTGAGATCCTTTTGGTGATATACAAGTGCTATCCATTGCGCTAATCCTGGTGCAACTCTGCTAACCGCGATTACCCTTCAATCGTTGATCTGCTCTATACATGGATCTTGGCCACTGATGACATACTTTGCCCGCTCGCCTGATTGGAAGTCGATAAAATGAGATTTTTCCATGCTGCGCTCAGGCGCTTCTCGTGTAACTTGCAGACCCGAATGCTCTCGAGCCCAAAACAAGAATTATCGCTAACAGATGTGATTGGATATATGGATAGCAGTAGTTTGTTTGAAATCCAAGATAAGTTCTAAGCTAGTATCATGACAAATTAGTAGTTGGAAAAAGGAAAAAAATTCCTTGGCCAATGATTCAAAGGTTGCATGGGACCCTGATTTTTTGTCCACATACAATTTGGCTAAGGAACCAGTGAGAGTGCATTGAAACAATCTTAAGTGCATGGAATAATCCATGATGATGTTTGAAGAGAACCATAAGTGGAAGGTCATAACATGGTTGGTGGGATCATCCCTTGGATTTCCTTCAAACTTTTGAATATCTAAAGGTAGTTCGGTAGGCATATTGGGCCAAGTGGGATCATGCAAAATGGGATCATTTGTGAGTTTGGTTAAATCAATAATGTTAAGGGATGCCAAGTATGGCATAGGGATATTTGGTGGAGGATTAGTTCCAGCCATCATGTGAGAAGGTGGTGGAATTTTCCCTTGAGAGTGATTGGTTGGGGTTGTACTTCTCCCTTGACAAGAAGGTTTCCCCCACCTCATTGTGAAGGCGAAATAGTGGATGGATGGCCTTGGGAATTGGACCCAAGAAAAGTGGAACCAAGCAAATTTGATCCAAAAATAGTAGTGCTCACGGGGGTGTGATATGGTTGAGTCGGTGAGTTGGGAAGACTAGGGAATTCTACTAAAATAGGAGGAATCTTTTGCAAGCATCTAGAATGACAGAGATTATGTGGGTCCCCTATGGTTTCTGAATAGAAAAGTGAATGTGTGAAAATGGTGATAAGAGGAATAAATGAACAAGATATTTGTTTAATTTTGACCTTCACAAGATAATGTAATTCACAAATGCATGTAATCAAATGAGCATCATTCATAAATAAATTGTAAATAAGAAAACATGTGGATTGGTGGATTTTGTCTACATGGGGGAAAAAATAAAAGAAAATGTTCGTTTCCTAAAATATGTATCATCCTTCCTCTCAAATAGCATTGGGCCTTCCAAAGGAACTCAACAGTGGGGTTTGAAGCCATCAGAAGAGGAACTAGTGAAGGTTGAAATAATCAGTTATGATGAGGGGTAGAGGGTGCATATCCTAAAAGAGTTGTTGATATTTACCAATAGCCACAAAAAAATTGATCAAGGTGTGATTGCAGCCCACAATCACCACCTGGGTAGATGTCCTAAATTTTGGTCACTAGGTACCTCGATCAAAGTGCACCATTTAGATTTTTGGCCTCAAAAATGGGTCACAGGATGGATCCCTTCCAAGAGTTGGGTGACTCAAGGAGGGATGTGCAAAACAACCAAACCTTGACCTTCAACCCTTCATTGCCTTATGGTGTAAGAAAAAATGACTTGGAGGATTTGAAAGTTCCCTATTTTTCAACTTGTAATGTTTGAAAATGTGAGAACCAAATAATGGGGGATTATTTGGATGCCTACCCCCGAGATCCTACCTAAACTAAAAAAATTCTTTTGGGACCTCCTGTGGAGGAAAACTTAGTGTGATTTTAGAAAAAATTTAGATGTGGTGGGTTGAGAGATTGAGGGTGTGAACCAATCTCATTTGAATTACTGGGTGTGGATAATTTCTAAAAGAAGTAGTGGAATGTTTCAGAATTCCTTTGAAGAAAACCTACTTCAACCTCCACTATTTGAAAATAAAAATTATGTGAGTGAGGAGTGAATTTGTGTGTAATCAAGTGAGAAAGTGTGCCAAGTTTTTAATACGTTAGATGTGATATTGCAACATGTCGAATTTCTATGGTCCTTACAAATATTTGTTACCTATGTTACTAAGTGTCATTGGTACAACCTTGCAGAATTTTAAATTCCCTAAAGAACTAGAATGTGGACATATGGGTCCTTTCAAATCCTTTAAACTCCCTAAATGTTGTTTACACTAAGAAATATTGAAAACTATCCTAGATTGTAAGCATGTGAGCATGTATGGGCCCATTATTTTGATCTTTAAGCTTCCCTAGATTATGATGTAAACTAAGAAAGAAATTTCAAGAAACTATCCTAAGTTTGCAACATTTGGGCATGTATGGGCCCTTACAACTTTAAGATGATTTGAAAAACCTAAGAGGAACCCTAGGGGGGCTTTGTCCTCTACTAAATATTTTTGTTAAGGGAGATGAAATGTCCCTTTAACCACCTTTCTAATTCTCAATATCACACTAGGGTGAGATAGAAGAGCATACTCAAGGGTTAAAGATAACTTCTAGTCCCAATTTAAGTGACTTATGTATGATAGAAATAAATTCAACTTAAAATTTTACAAAACAAACAAGCCATCTAGGCACCCAATGGGTTTGCTGCAGCCATTGCCAATTCCAGAGAAGAAATGGGAAGTGATCACCATGGATTTCATCACAGGATTACCCAGAATGAATAAGCAACAAGATTCAATCATGGTTCTTGTTGAAAAATTAGCAAAGGCTTCTCATTTCATGCCTGCAAAGACAAGACATACAACAACTAATATTGCAGAAATTTTCATGAAGGAAATTGCTAGGTTGCATGGGATACCTAGGACAATTGTCTCAGACAGAGATCTGAAGTTTACCTCCAATTTTTGGAGGGGATTGTTTAAAGGATTTGGCACAAATCTAAACTTTAGCACAACATATCATCCCCAGAAAGATGGGAAAACAAAGAGAGTCAATCAAATAATTGAAGACATGCTGAGACTGTATGTGATGGATAATCCATCTAAGTGGGAATATTACTTACACTTGGTTGAGTTTGCATATAACAATGGGTATCAAGCTTCATTGAGAATGAGCCCTTTGAAGCCTTGTACAGTATGAAATGCAATACTCCAGTGAGTTGGGACAAATCAACAGATAGAGTAGTACTCAGGCCAGAGTTGCTCAAGAACATGGAAGACCAAGTGGTTAAGATCAAGCAAAATTTAAAGGCAGCTCAAGATAGATAGAAATTGTATATAGACAAGAACATGTCAGCTAGAGAATTTAAAGTAGGGGAGCATGTAATTTTGAAAGTGAAGCCCAAGAAAAGATCTTTGAAATTGGGTAGTTGTACAAAGATGGCAACCAGATTCTATGGTCCATTTGCAATATTGGATAGAATAGGGCCAATTGCATACATGATTGCATTACCTGCTTCCATGAATGTGCATAATGTATTTCATGTATCTGTACTAAATAAATATTTACATGATCCTAATCATGTTATTGATTGGCATATGATTCAGGTATAGACAGAGGGGAACTTTCAGGTTTATCCAGTACAGGTATTGGACAAAAAAGTCAAAATGCTCCAGAATTAAGTTATAGAATTGGTAAAAGTTTAGTGGACCTGCTACGGTCCTGAAGATGCTACATGGGAGCATGAAGATTCCATGCGGGTAGAGTACCCACATCTTTTTGAATAAATTTGAGATTTTGATCTCTATTTTGTATATACACTGAGGACAATGCCAAAATAAGGGGGAGACCCCAGGTTTCGAACCCCCATTTTAAATAATGTATTGTTACAATGTTGAGAGGCTTGAGTGCCCAAACAATTATTAAAGGGCTAGTATGCCCCAAAATGAAATGTTTTGATTATTATTAATAATAAACACATTTTTGGCTCCTAGATGGACAAGGACTAGAGTTATAGGGGGGCTATGATTCCACAAGAGAGGGATCTTAAGGGACTAAGTGTTTATTTCCTATTTTTTTTAATTATCCTTTTGTCTAAGGGAGGGGATCGATTACATGAGCTTCTTGGGAAAGTCCAGGAGGTTGTTGGTTCTCCACGAGGTTACTTAAGCCCACCTATGGTCTGATGGGGGGGTTCGACTAATGTCTTGTTTACTGATTTCTCATTCACTCACTCATTTTTCCCTCACACTCCCATGCATGCACTCCCATGCACCCCATGACTCATTTATCGACCCATCCTCACCTGTGTCTTGTCTTGGAAAAGGAAATGAAGCTACTAAAGAAGTATCCATGGGATAGTTGGTTGTAGTGGTCGCTGGTGTGATACAACCATGACCTAGAGCCTACATATCTAAAATCCATTGACATGTGCCTTGTTTTTCTCACAACTACGAGTCCTGAGAGTCCCATCATTGAGATTCTGGACCAGTTGTGCTAGAGGCCCTGGAAATAAAGGAGAAGGATTGTCTAAGGGGATGCATGGCAAAGAAGGGTGGAGGTCCAGTCTCTTGGGGTAGTACAGGATAGGTAGAAGAGATCTTGGTACTTAGATTGTTGTGGGTGTTGGGAAACCTGAGAGATATTGAGAGTTGACTGGTTTAAGAACCCAATTACACTCTAGAACTGTCCTTGTGGATTCATAGCCTTGACTCGAGGGTGACACTACTATTGAAATTTGGAGTAGTGGTGTCTATGGTTGGGTGGAATGTCATTGGTCTACAGCCAATTGATGTCATATTTCATAAATGTAAGTGATCTTTATCATGATATTATTATTTGTGTATGAATGTATTCCACTGTGTAATTTAATTATCATTTACATGTGTATGAATGTATTTTCGTTGTGCATATTTAATTATCATTTAATATAATCTTTAGGTTATGAATGCTTGTTGGATATTGTTGTGCATGTCGTTAAATATGTTACCTTATGCATCCTTAATATATAAAGAAGGTATCAACATGAGAAAGAAGTCTGAGGGTGGGCTTGCAAGTAGCATACCCTGGCCTGTGGCTGGCTGGGTATGTTACAATATGATTGCTATAGTATGTTGATTGCTTATACATGATTGAGTAGCATTCATATTGTATGGTTGAAGAGCATGAGTAAGTTGTTGGAGAGATTTTATGTGTTGTGATTGGTTATGGGTCAGATTGGACAATGAGAGACATAAGAGAATTTGATTGAAGGTTGCAGAGGATATGAGTTCATCTTGAAGAGAAAACCCTAAGTAACTCATAAGTGATATGAAGGCTGTAGTACAGACTGGATGTGTACATACATGAGCTATACTACTGGTAGGGCGTGTACATACACATGATGCACATATGTGTACATACACATGCTGCACATAGTTGTACATACATGCTCTTCACATATGCATACATATGCGTACCTTTTGACATATTGATATCAGTTGAGGATTGTTGTCTCATCTTAGTTGGTGTTGAGGGTGTAAGTTGAATATTTAATTATAGATTTGGTTCTCTTGTAGAGTTGTACTCTATTCAGTTGTTGCTGAAAAACCCAAGGATTGTAGTCTGTAATAAAAATAAAATTGTACATACATCTTGTGTTCCTTGCGATGATGACTTGTTGATGATATATGTTGTTGTTATATGTTGTTGATGTATATTTACATTTGACTGGTTATAAATGACATTAAGGAGTAATGAGTAAATGGTGATTGCTAACTACGAAGTATGTGAAGGGGAAGCTTTGGGAAAAATATCCCTACACTATTCACCCCCCCCTCTCAGTGTAGTCGATGTGTCCAACAATTAGTATCAGAGTGGGCCTTCACTATAAGCCTTAAAAAGATTGAAGGAGATATATAGAAACACAAATGGATGATGAAGTTCCAATCCTTGAGGAGGAAAACTATCCTACTTGGAGAATAGAGATGTGAGTGCATCTAAAGGAACTGGTAGCAGGTATTTGGAAGGCAACCATTGGTGGATCATTTTCTTTGAAGAACAAGTGAAAGTTTGCATCTCAAAGGGAAGGAAAGAAGAATGATGCATTGGCTCTCAAGACCATTCTTAGTGGAATCTCAAGCCCTATCAAAGAGATAATTGGACAATACACTTCCGCCAAGGTTTTATGGCTAAATCTAGAGGATATATATTAAAGCAAAAAGGAAGACCTTGAAGACAACTCCATCAAGAAGAATGAAGGTAAATAACCTCCAAAAACTCTTGATTGCATTATTTCTAAATGTGATGTTGGAAAAATGGAAGATCTTTAAGACATTTCAAATGAAGGAAAAAAATCATGTGATGATGTTGGCAAAGAGGAA
>ML837280.1:46006-61698 GCA_009831015.1 Picea engelmannii | reverse complement strand
TTCATGTCAAAGCTTCAGTTACTTGGTTTTCAATTGCAATGAATTGAAAGGTTATACTTTCCTTTTCTAATGTGCATTGAAGAGACATTTCATTCCTAAATAATTTGCTAACCCCATGAATTACCTTGGTTCAATTAAATTATATTGGATCAACCAATTTACAACGAATTTTATATTTCTTAGGTCAATATAAAATTCACATCTTCTAACTACAAAATCCATACAAAACAATAATTGTTTTCCAAGCTCATATTTCTTCATGTTGGCTTGCAATTAATTGTGGGTTAGTATGGCATTACCATATTACAATGTAATATGGTAATCCCATATTACATTGTAATATGGTAATGCCATATTACAATGTAATATGGCATTACCATATTACATTATAATATGGCATTACCATATTTCATTGTAATATGGTAATGCCATATTGAATTGTAATATGGTATACCATATTACAATATTACATTGTAATATGGTAATGCCATATTGCATTGTAATATGGTATACCATATTACAATGTAATATGGTAATACCATATCTCGTGTAATTTTTTTTTTTAACTTAATGACATCGTCACAATATCGATGCTAGTTCGTCAGAAAAAAATAATAATAAATTAATTAATTAAATAAAATAAAATAAATTAAATAATTAAATAAAATAAAATAAATAAATAAAATAAAATAAAATAATAAATAAATAAATAAATAAATTGCATTTTGACCACCGTGGAAATAGCGATGAACTTTCGTCGCAAGTTGCCACATTTTTTCGTCGCACATACAACATCTTCATCGTAACTTTGGTCTAGATGAATCCATGTCGTCGCTATTGCCACGAATTTTCGTCGCAAGTTGCCACAGTTTTTCGTCGCACATACAGCATCTGTGTCGTAAGTTTTTTATTTGTCAAAACCTTTCATCGCAATTGCGACGAAATTTCGTCGTAATTGCCACGATGGTTCGTTGTACTTGCGACGATGCAAAGGGTTAACTGAACTTGACTCTGGTGACATGTGGAGAGACAATTTCATCGATGTTTCCATGCACACATGGATCGTCGATATAGCGATGAAATTATTCCGACGAAAAAAAAACTCGGATTTCGTGGAAATTGCGACGAATATGTGTGGCAATATCAACAAAAAACCGTCACAAATTTGGTCATATGTACTAGTGTATTATTGTTCAAAGGAAGTAATGACTTCCAAAGGTAGCTACAGCTTCCAAATATAAAGGGAGGGATAAACCTCCAAAAGGAAGATACAATCCTCCAATATCAAGAGAGGGATGACCTATCCATCCTTGCCCCTTCCTTCCACCCAAAATATGAGAGATAATAAAACTTTACATTAAATTATCACAATCAACCAACATCACATAGAACCTGATAATGCTTCCTAAGACTTCTTCAACTTCTGCAATTATTCACTTCTTGGAATACTATGATCCTATAGATAATATTACTCAATGTATTCTCTGACACTCCTCCAAGTTTCACTCTTGAATCCTCCCAGAAAAAGGAGTTATAGAGAAAATGGTAGACCTTATTCAATTATGGTTTATTCAAGAGAGTGAACTTGTACAACATGCCCTGCGCTCAATATTTAACATTTGATTCTAAAATTCGTACAAAGGAAACTACATCTCGTACTATTTCCAATGCAATTGGTCTCACTTCATTTGGATACTCTATGAAGACGTTATGACTATTATACCCGGAACACTTGTTTATGACTAGCTTCAAGACAAGTCAAAAACCCTATCTTCCACATAGTGTATCTCCAAAATTATAGCGAATAAAGAGTTGAAATTTTTACCACAAGTACCTAGATATGTCTTCTCAATAGCCTCTGAATTTCACCATCCGAATCATTCTAGAAAAAACGTTATAGCAAAAATGGTAAGATGACCTATAAATAACATACCTTAGAACACATCACCAAAAGACTTCATCTTCCCTTGAAATTCGGCCTTCTTTACTACATATTTCCTCAAAAATTCGACTTATATCTCCTTATTCATTAATAAACTTATGTGTGTTGAAAAATGAATGTATAATGAGATGTATTTATACCATTTATGTCAATTCCTTTTAACATTAGGGCCGACATGTAGTTGATGCTTCAATTCACATTGTCATCTTCAAAAATGAATTTATCCTCAATCGTGAGGATCCATGTGACATGTCACATACCACCAGAAAAAAAATGACTTATACTATCCATCCATGGGTGTTGTATATGCATGTTCAATTTTCTTCATGTCTATCTACTTTGATCAATTTTGGGGTCCAAAATCCATGACTAGGGTTGACATCAATGACAACAACCAATCTTCCAACAATTTCCCCCTCTGGCATTGATGGCAACACTCATGCTCCCCCTATCCGCATGCTCCTGGTTTCTCTCCCCATTTGAAATCAATGGAAAAGGGTGGGGCTACTCCCCCTGATTTCAATGGAAAAAGGTAACTCTCTTCTTTGGGGTTGCTCCCCCTGAACATATAGCACTTAATAAAACTTCATTTTTCTTTCCAGTCTTCTGGTCTTTTTCTTCCTTCAATATCTTTCATGTGTCTTCAATCTTATTTGTCTTCTCTTAGTCTAGGATGTATATGTTACTTGGTCTTCTTGTTGCAGTTGCAACCAATCTTTCTGAACCTTCTTCTTTGATTTTTCATCTTCGTGAGTCAAACGTAAGAGTATATCCTTGATCACACATTTTACTAGCACTTAGGAGATTATGCTTCAAGTCTTCAACCAATAGGACATTCTTCACTTTTACATTTTTTCTTCCAAGCTATACTACACCTTTTCCAAGTATTTTCACAGATGATTCATCTCCAAATGCAACATTTCCACCCTTTCCCTTCAAGCTGATGAATTTTTCTTGATCCCCGGTCATGTATGAAGAACATCAATTGTCTATGTGGCATTCATCTTCTTCTTTACATTCTTCAGTGGTCAATGCTATTCGACAATCTTCATTGTTTGGAATCTCTTTCCTTCTCTATATTGTGGTTGGCATATGGACATTTGGCATAGGAGCATCTTCATTCATATATATGCAATCTCGTGCTTTGTGACCAAGATAATTACATTTGTAGCATACAATATTTTGGTCCATCAATGGGGCAAAGGAATTATAACTTATGTTGAAAAATCCATGATTGTTTCCATATCTTCTATTTACACCATTCGTTTTTCTTGCATAATTGTTCCTTTCATTGATTCTGCAATTAATTTCCTTATGTCCAAAATTTTTGCAAGTATAAAAATGACCAAGAAAGAAATTTTGATACCTGGGAGTAATAGATATTCTTTGTGATGTATTCCATCTAGGTTCACGATGTACTCTTATGTAGTTTCCTTCATACTGAGTGAAGATTTTTTTGTTTATGAAGGTAGGAGGTCTTCTTGGATATTCATCTCTTTTGTAATCATTCCTTCTTTCCGGCATCCTGGTCCACTTCTCATAATTGTCTGTGTGGAGATTTCTTAAAGATTTTTGTTGGCATTTGTATATTATTTGTATGAAGTTTCACCCATGCATCCAAGATGTGTTAAGTATTTTGGCACTTGAGAGTTTCTTAAGATCTTCCTTAATGACACAACTTCTTCTTCAAGTTTCTCACAATATTCTTCTTTCTTCATCATCTGGACATTTCTTACTTCTTCTATTCTTCTTGCTTCTTCGAGTAGAGTCTTCAAGGAAATGGTTTCTTATCTTCGTTTCTCAAAGTATTCTAATTGTTTCTTCAAGATTTCAATTGTATTTTCACAACTACCCAATTCACTTCTTAGTTTTCTATGTGTGTTTTTGAGCTTGTTATTTTCAATCTCAACATGAATCAATTTTTCAAAATTCTCATTTTCTTGTTGAACCATTTTTTCTTCTTCTATTTCAGAATTGTATTCTTCTTCATTGGACTCTTCTTCTTCCTCAGTATCATCTCTTTCAATTTTTGGATAAAGGCATTCATGTTCAATATATCCTACTCCTTCACAATTAAAACAAAAGAACACACCTCTAAGAATTTCTTCGACGTGTGAGTTGCAACTTGCTTCAACTTATTTTTCTTTTGGCTTTACATAAATATCTTGTAGCTTATTCCAGAGCTCTTTTGTTGATGCACATGATCCCACCTTGGCTTTTCCTGAATCAATCAATCCATCAAGGATAGCATCCATTGCCAATTTGTTGTCTTCCATTTCTTCTTAGGATTTTCCTTCCAGTGGTTAAATTGTTCTGAAGGCAACCTACTCTGATACCAATTGTTGGAAATACTGAGAGGGGGGTGAATCAGTATTTAGAGAAATAAGTATTTTTGAACTTGTACTTCAATAAAATAATGTATTCAATTTATATTCAATCAGAAATGAAGAATGGTATAAGAGATACACCAATACACCATGCACAGTATATAAGAAGTAATCATGTATTATTGTTCAAATGAAGTAATGACTTCCAAAGGTAGCTACAACTTCCAAATATAAAGGGAGGGATAAACCTCCAAAAATAAGATACAATCCTCCAATATCAAGAGAGGTTTTACCTCTCCATCCTTGCCCCTTCCTTCCATCCAATAATATATGAGAGATAATAAAACTTTACATTAAATTATCACTATCAACCAACCATCACATAGAACCTGATAATGCTTCCTGAGACTTCTTCAAATTTTGCAATTCTTCAATTCTTGGAATACTCTGATCCTGTAGATAATATTATTCAATGTATTCTTTGAAACTCCTCCAAGTTTCACTCCTTGAATCCTCCCAGAAAAGGAGTTATAGAGAAAATGGTAAACCTTATTCAATTTTGGTTTATTCATGAGAGAGAACTTGTACAGCATGCCCCATGCTCAATATTTAACATCATATTATGAAATTCATACACAGGAAACTACAGCCCGCAATATTTCCAATGAAATTGGTCTCACTTCATTTGGATTCTCTATGCATACGTTATGATTGTTTTACCCGGAACACTTGTTTATGACTAGCTTCAGGACTAGTCAAAAACCTTATCTTCCACAAAGTGTATCTCCAAAATTATAGCGAATAAAGAGCTGAAATTTTTACCATAGGTACCTAGTTATGTCTTCTCAATAGCCTATGAATTTCATCATTTGAATCATTCTAGAAAAATATTTATAGTGAAAATGGTAAGATGACCTGTAAATAACATACCTTAGAACACATCATCAAAAGACTTCATCGTCCCTTGAAATTCGGCCTTCTTTACTTCAGATTTCCTCGGAAATTTGACTTATATCTCATTGTTCATTAATAAACTTGTGTGTGTTGAAAAATGAATGTATAATGAGATGTATTTATACCCTTTATGTCACTTCCTTTTAACATTAGGATCGACATGTAGTTTCTGCTTCAATTCACATTGTCATCTTCAAAAATTCATTTCTCCTCAATAGTGAGGATCCACATGATGTACATACCATCGAAAGTGGCATGACTTATACTATCCATCCATGGGTGTTGTATCTACATGTGTAATTTCCTTCATGTCTATGTACTTCGATCAATTGTGGAGTCCAAAAGCCATGACTAGGGTTGACATTAATGACAACAACCAATCTTCCAACACTGGCTTGAGTTCTTCTGTAATGGATGGAAAATCTGCGATTTCATGCTCTAATTCTGCAATCATTGCTAAGATTGCCAACGAGGATACCATGATAGGTTTTGTATTGTTGGAGTTGTAAATGTAGATCTCCATAGCAAGACTAATTATCTCATCGTAGATTCAACTCATTTTGTTTTCTTTCAGAGACCACAGTAAAATCTATTGAAGATACCTTTAAGGAATTTACGACAAAGGATGATATTGTTATTGTGTTAATCAAACATGATCTGTTTCCTTGTTGAAAGCTACAATAAACCAATGCCAGTTATTCTATAAATCCCTTCAAAAGACTATCTTTCCGTAATCATTGTGCATCCTCCGGATTTTTCAACTGCAGCCAAGTCTCAAATTTTTGCGGGTGAAGTATGTACCTTGTTCGTTATTTTCTTCTAGGGTTCTCATTGTGTGAATTTATGTGTATCAGAATTTTCAACAACTACTTTTGTATACTTTGGATTTGATTAGATTCATATGTAGGTTTTATGCATAGTAGTGCAGGTTTATGTTGCCTTAATATTGTGAAGTAGATGGGTATCGATTGAATGTTGTGTTAGCTGAAGTGAATTCCAATCACTTCATGAAGGGTACCATAAAAGAGGGTTAAGCATTACTGTAATGTTATTGAGCCCATAGTAATCATAATATTCTTGATCAAGCTTTTCATTTTTTTTAAAAGGGCCAGAACCTTTGCGGGTTACGGATTCAAAGATCTCCTGGATTTTGGGCAATTTGCGAAGGTATTTTTCTGCAGTCCCAGATTTTTGTCACAGTCAGGCTTGAAGATTAAGGTACATTGCAAACTTAGTTTTAACTCCAAAGAAAGGTATCCAGTTGAGGAAGATGATTCTCTTAAGACTCCACAATCAAATAGCGATGATTTCCTAAGGAGGGAATACGAAATAGAACGTCGTCTCTTACCCTTTTTTGTTGGAGATTGCTTCTTTTGCACAAACATAAACATGTAGCCAAACACCCGTGTGAGGGAGCGAAGCACGATTAGATATAGGGGGTCAAACTCGTAGCTGATTTGTCCGGCCCAAGGATAACTCAGTTCCTTTCCTATAACATCATGCATAACAGCAAGATTACTTATGTATCTCTTGATGTGTGGCGACCACTCTGCTGCCTTTCTATTTTTCGATAGATTTACAACCTCCTTTGGACAAATTTGGAATTTATTCCTCCGTCGTGACTTGTCTTCCACTAGACGTAGTTCACCTATTAACAAGAGTTATGTTAATGATGCTCGAAGATTAGCTGGATCGTAGACGAGAGGAAATGAATTATTGATTTTTCCCCTACGACCAAGCTTTAGTTATAGTTTGTATTTTATTCCTTCGTGTTACATTTAAGTTTGAAGGTATCTAGTGAAGACGATGGTTTGTGTGTTCCACTTTATCCTCTCTAAATCTATCCAATGTAGAAATTTTCCTCCTTCAATAGGTGTGTATGATGGGCTTTAGTATTTTGTTCGAACTACGGTTTTATTGTGATGTTGTGAGCCAATATGTTGCCCTTGCTTCTCGGTTGATTCATCAATGGATGTTCACTCCGTTAAGTGGGGGATAGGATTGTATCTAAGGCACAGGGAGGGATATGTGGAGCTCTCCGATCGAATACGTAGCTCCGGTAACTCGTCGATTTTTTATTACCGTCATCTCTCTCCACTTGGTGGTAGTTGGATTTACCAACCATTCTAGGGTAATCGATACGCGTTTCAATTTCTTTGACGAAAAGGTCTTCCCTCTTCGTACGGGCCTTTGACTCGTCCCTATAAATTCCTCTTGCCCCATTGACATTCTAGTGTGTGGGGAACATAGAGACTCGACCTTCCCATCGAGAAAGCTGGTGGGCATGGATAGGGAGTAGATATATTTGAGCTCTCTGCATCAGGCGCATGCCCGGCGGATAGATCATGCTTTTCGAGATCGCCATGGAGGCGGCTGCTACGAGCAAGTCTGATCACGTACTGTGCACCCAACTATTAGGAATGGTGGGCCATTGCTATTAACCCAGAACAAATTCAATTCAGTATGTCTTGCAACGTAGCGCCTAGATTGGGTTTGGTTCCCAGCTGTCCCTTTCCCGGTTTATCACTCTCCCATCAAGTTACTAAGTTACTTCCCGCGCGATTCGGAGAGGACAGACAGTTGGAGTGACCTCCCATCAGAGAGTCTCTCGAGCCATCCTTCAGTTCAGCTACCTATAGGGTACGTATTGGGGTTCGCTTCGATGTGAGAGTGAGGCGGTCCGGCGTCAGCTCAGCTGAGACTAGGCATTTAGATGCTCCTTTCCAATCTTTCGGTTGAGGCTTGTCATTGTTCAACCGGGCCATAAGTTGAAAGGTTAGCCTTTGAAGTAATGTAGTCCCTTACTTATGCGAGTTGATTGAGCTATTCATCATTGCGCGTTCCCAGATAGAGGATGCTTTGTTCGTTACAGCGTTCATACACTCCGGTATTACGTGAGGTCAATCTCCATTCAAGATGATATCTAGCTTGCTGCAACTATTGGGATAGGTCATCAGACGCAGACGCAGGTAGTTGTCGGTCGCTCAGTTTCACTTTATTTATAGACGATGCACCTTACACCGTCGAACCGTCATCCGTTGTGTGTTCTGCGTCGATATCACCAGTTGGATCAGTCTAGCTAAGTGGGTAACCAATTCCCGTTCACATGATCAAAGTTTGGTGATCCTCTGGTTTCCTCCCTCTCTCTCACAAATCCTCTGCGCGTAAACCTGTTCTTCTGAATACTGCCAAAGGAGCATGTTTGGAGCGAGTGCATATGTAACTACTTCGCCTACCTAAACCCTATAATAGCCACGGTCGCTACCAGTCAGGCTTCGAACCCCAAGTAAGATAAATTGATTACTTACACACTCAACCTAATAGCTTGATCAACTTCATAGAACCTAACGCTCGCACGCAGATCCCGTAGACAGTAGAAATACCAATAGTTTACCTAGCAGTAGCAGCTAGCAATAGCAGCCAGAAGTAGTTCTAGTAGTGAAAGCTTATAGAAAATGTATAAACCAATAACAAAGTGTTTTTTTAGTAAATGAAAAGTAACCCCAAAATCTCAATTTATAAACAAACAGGGCCAAAATATCGAATCAATAGAGCAAAGAATGTATCAAAACAACATACCTGTAAGAAGCCAACATCTACATTGGTACACACAGAACATAAGACAAGGACAACAGAACACAAGGAGCAACAACCAACCAACAGTCTATTCACTCAACATAAACCAGGGCCCAACAACGAAGAAGCAAATCGATATTTCATAGTCAATTTGGCATTTTTGAGGCATAGTTGGAAGCATAAAAAAGAAAGCAATGATAGGTTCTGTAATTACATCTCTAATTACCATCCCCTTCAATTAAGTCGTTAGGTGAGGTAGCGGGGCCTAAAACAGATATCTCCTTCTATATCCTCTGTGTACAAGCAATTTTCAATTCCTCATTTTGGTCAAATTATGGTTGACTGGGCTCATCTCATAAAGGGTACTTTTGAGGTCATATGGAGGTGCACAGAGTGCTTGAGATATGTGAGAGGTGTCATGGTAATGCTTTCTCTAAGAACCTCATGCATGGCTTGTTAAGAACAATATCATATAGAGGGACTTGGAATACTTCACACAAGTACTCATATTGCTTTGAATACTTATACTTCCGCAGTTTTTGATGGTGCACCAAAAGAGAAGGGAGGGAAGGGTTTGGTTCTTATTTAGTAGGTTTGCTATTCCATATATAAGAACCAAAGGTTTATCACCCACTTTTTGGTTATGGGTGGCTTACTTGAATTACTCGATCTTCTTTTGGGGGGGTTTATTTTGCTCAAGGCTATCCTCGGTTTTATACTAAAGGATGAGCCCCAGCTCACCTGACAACCTGCATGTGGGCGCCTGTTTTTCACCTGTGGCTTGTTTCTCACCAAAGCTTGTGGGCGCCTGTTTCTCACCTACGACTTGATTCCAACAACTTGAGATGCAGCCAGGCAGCTCCTTGAACAGTGATTTTGCACTTATATCTTCTCTTTGAAATAGATCTCCTTGAACAACAGTCATTATGTATCCATCCAACTGGCTCTCAGGCCTGGCTCTCGTAATTACTTGTGCAGGCTTATGATTCCATTGCAGGAGGGTCTTGCTTGCCTTCATTTATCTATCGTAAAGGTTTATGATAAATGGATGGAAGGGCCTACGCCTATCTCTACCCCCCTTCCCACGTCCATCCAACTAGATCTTGTATCTGTACAGGCTAGACTATCTATAACTCACTACTTCCCTCAATTCTCAGTCACAAGTATAACCTTGATTTATGGTAAGGGATGGGAAAGATTCATTGACGGGCCAGGAAAGAAACTCAGATGGATGCTTTCCAACGATAAGGAGGCTTGTCGACGTAGGATGCTTGCCAACACAATCATTTATTCATTGCCTACCCTCATTTTCCCTACCCTCCATCCATCGTCCATGTCTCTATCCACCTAACCTCCATCCATTGATACTGGGGTGGGGTAGTACGTATAATCACCTACCCAAGCTATGACCTGCCTCACTAACTCTTTGCCTCAATGAAAAGACTGGTATCGAGGTGGGGTAGTAGGGACCTGAACCGGCCTAGAACTATTGGGGACCTTAACCTGCTTAGAACTACTTGGGACCTTAAGCCTAGAACTATTGGGGACCTTAACCCACCTATCAATCATTATTTCTCTTGTGCGGAATTCCTTGGAGGAGGCACTCGACCAATTGACCATTAGGTCTTGTTTCGTATCTGTAGCTCTTGTATCTGTCCTGGCTAGAGCTAGAATTTCTGTCTCCCGGGAATCTTAGATCAAGAAGAAAGACCGCACGCATCGATAAGCCCTATTTTTGAATTCATATTGCGGAATTACTCATTGTTAAATTCCTATTGAAATCATTCCTTCTTGTTCCTGTGAGCGGTGCACCTTATTGTTCCTCGTTGTTCCTATTGCCTAATTTCTATTGTGATTAGTCACTCGACCAATTAATCATATCGGTAGTAATTCCATTAACAAGCTTAGGGAAATCGAGAAGCAATGTCACGGGATCAATCCGTCCATCATCCATCTGATCCAATATATTCTCCCAAAGCATCCCATCGGTAGTAATTCCATCGGTAAGCTTAGATCAATCGGTAAGCAAGGAAGTGTGGTGTATCTATAGCACGCTCCTACTCCTTGAAAGGAAGTGTGGGGGTATTTGAAAGCTTGAAGGTGTTAAGTGGGAAAGGCTTGAAGCTTTAAGTTTAGTGCGATAAATGGGAATTGAAGCTTGAAGTGAAGCAAGTATTTGTACCCTAAATTACAAGTAATAGGTATGTATACATTTTCTGGTGCAAGACGGGAAAACTGGTGCGGGACGAGAACGAATGACATAAGTCATAGGCTTTGCGGCGGTAAGTCATAGGATTTTTGGTATAGAAGGAAGGCTAAACCGTACATCCATCTTCGAATGCCTCATGAACAGTCTGCGGTTGCAGGCTTGGCACCACCACAATAGTTCCCCCAATCAATAGATAGAATAGATGGATTGATTTATATGGCACACATATTCGTTGATGTAACGTCCCCGACCATCAATGCCATGATCAGACCAACATGGAAAAACACTACTATAACATATTATGCATTCTTATGAACTATAATTACTTAATAACAATTAAACACGACGTAAGCACATTAATACAGTTAGCATACATAGTCCACGGCATTAACAATAATTCATGAATACAGCGGAATACATGTAAACATTGCTAGAATCATAGATATGCATATTTAATTGAAATTATACGCATGTATATACTTATCTTTTAGACTGGTTGTAATTCACCAACTACGTGTAGACCTCCCACGAACCTCCCAGCCTTAGACCGTGCTGCTCATTACTCTCAGTAGTAGGTCACCCCCGAGTTGGGACTAAGCTCCACTGGGTAGGGATTCCTAGGCTAGGCAGGGAATACAGGAAGACACACAATCACAGGAGAAGGATTCTCTCCTAGGAGCCACTTATGCCCACTGCCCACAGACTCTCATTCCCCACATGTCTGTCCCACCCCAGGAGTATACACCTTCACTGTCACCAAGACAGTCCATCGGCTGCTAAACTTCCTTCCCTTGGGCTTTAGCAATAGACCGGACCGGAAGTCTCCAAGCTCTGTGGCAGCTACAGGACTCCTTCCAAGAGTTCTCACTTCCTCCGCGCACTCTCTCACCTAGAGAGAGTCGCTCACTGCTTGGGTAACCTGCCTCTTCAACAATAATCACCTCCCTCACATTGGCCAGCAAGCCACACGCAATCCAGCACTGCGTGGCCACAACAGTCAATTGGGAAAATGGGTATGGACACCCGAAACGGAAACGATCAGCGCTAAAGCATAATGTGGCTCTGCAATTACAGGATGTGTTAAGCTTTCCGGCAAGCAATACAGGATGCACGGCTCAGCAATTATGGAACATTCAATTCTCCCAACCATAAATAAGGAACAGACTCACCTCTCTGGTTTCAGAGATGCGTAAGGTGTACAGAGGTTCAATCACAGAGGCCAAACGCGTACAGATGGAGGATGGAGGAATTGAAAGGTCGAACCCCAGATTCAGGTGATGGTTGGAGGAATGCCCACCCCACTCCTACGCAGCAGTCGACGGAATGGAAAGAGAACCCCCAACGTGGCTCATTTCCTGGGTTAAATCGCATGCGCCCAGGTCGACACATGTCGCCCATGAAGTTGCATGCATCACTCCCCAGGAACTTAGGACAAAACATAGATTTCACATGGCTTTTGGGATAATATTAAAATATTATTCCCAAGGAATTAAGCCCCTAGGATCCACACTTAGCCTCTCTTTCCAACCTTCCAGCCCCCAATCCCTTACCCAGATTTTGTGGAAGCTTAGTCCCCTCATTCATCGTGGTCAGTCCACACGCATAGATGTTTTGTATTAATACTGTGCATAATTACATGTACAAAAAATCAGGCTCCTGGCCTTCAACACTTAGGCTCCCTGGCCTAATAACACATAAGCCCACTAGCTTATATAACTTGGCTCACCAGCCTTATAAACTTGAATTACAGTTCGTAAACAAGCTTTATACTTCATAGACATGATTTACAACAGGGCTCGGCCTTGGGGACATTACAATCCTCTCGCCTTATTTTTTCACTGTCCTCAGTGCAACTTTACACTGCATCTACAAGCTTTTCAAAATTTTCAAAAAGATGTGGGTACTCTACTCCCATAATATCTTCATGCTCCCATGTCATGTCCCAGGACCGTACCAAGTCCACTGGACCTTTACAAGCCCTATGGCTCGATTCCGGAGCTGTTTGTTTTTCCTGTCCAATATGCGCACAGGATGCACTTGCAGGACACCTTCTTGCTCCACCTGGATCACATTCCAATAAATTACATGATTAGCATCAAGCATATACTTTTTAAGAAATGAAACATGAAACACATTATGTACAGTCATGGATGCAGGTAATGCAATCATATATGCAACTGGCCCAATCCTTTCCAGGATTTCAAATGGCCCACAAAATCAAGTTGCCAACTTGGCGCAACTTCCCAGCTTCAGGGAACTCTTGTTAGCTTTCACTTTCAGAAAACATGATCACCCACTTTGAACTCTCTGTGGGTTCTGCTCTTATCAGCATAATTTTTCTGCCTGTCCTGGGCAGCTTTCAAATTTTACTTATTTTTTATCATTTGGTCCTCCATCTCCTTGAGCAACTCTAGCCCAACTACTGTTCTATCAGCTGGATTATCCCAGCTCACTGGAGTATTGCACTTTTTTCCATAAAGTGCTTCAAATGGGCTCATCTTCAACGATACATGATACCCATTGTTGTAGGTGAATTCTACCAAGTGTAGGTAGTCTTCCCATCTTGATGGTTTGTCCATCACATACATTCTCAGTATGTCTTCTATTACTCTGTTCACCCTCTCTGTCTGTCCATCAGACTCAGGATGATGAGTTGTACTAAAGTTCAAATTTGTTCCGAATCCTTTGAACAATCCTTTCCAAAAATTTGAGGTGAATTTCGGGTCTCTGTCGGACACAATCGTTTTAGGAATTCTGTGCAATCGTGCCACTTCCTTTATGAAAATATCAGCAACATTTGTTGCCTTGTGAGTAGTTTTTAGTGGAATAAAATGGGCATCTTTTGTAAGCTTATCCACCACCACCATGATTGAATCATGAAGCTTACCTGTTTGGGGCAATCCCGTAATAAAATCCATCATTACTACTTCCCACTTCCACTCAGGAATGGGTAAAAAGGTTGCAGCAACCCTGCTGGGTGCCTATGCTCAGCTTTAACTTTCTGGCACTCCATCCATCTAGCGATGTATTCAGCGATCTCTCTCTTCATACCCGGCCAAAAGTAATGGCTCTTGACAGTGCTATTGTTTTCTGATATCCAGGGTGCTCTGCATAAGGCACATTATGCATCTCCTGCAAAATCATTTGTTTCAAGCACTGGACATTGGGTACAAAAATTTTGTTCTTGTACAGCAGTATTCCATCTGTTTCCAATTTATAAATTTCCATCTTCTGTGGCATCTTACCCTGTTGTAGCTTGGCTACCAATTCTCTGTACTGCAGATCTGCATTTGCAGCCTCCAGAATTATGCTTTTAATATCAGTCTGATACATGCTAATGGATGTAGCATGTAATTCATGCACCCTCCTGTTGAGTGCATCAACCACTTTATTCTCATTTCCTTTGATATGCTTGATCTCAAAGTTGTACTCACACAGAAATTCCAGCCACCTACTTTGTCTAGCATTTAAGGTTGGCTAATCAAACAAATATTTTAGACCCTTATGGTCTGTTCTAAATTCAAACCTCCTTCCCATGAGGTAATGCCTTCATTTCTTTAGAGCATGAACTATGGCTGCCAACTCCAAGTCATGGGTTGCATAGTTCTTCTTGTGCTCTTTTAATTTTATGGACTCATAACAAATTACGAATCTGTTCTGACTGAGGACCCCTCCCAGTCCTTCTTTGCATGCATCAGTGCATACTATGAAATCTGCATTTGGATCTGCAATCCTCAGGATTAGAGCACTGGTTAACATTTGCTTCAATCACTGGAAACTTTCCTCACATCCCTCTGTCCAGTGAAACTACTTCCCCTTTCTTTGCAAGGAAGTGATAGGGTGAGCTATCTTGGAAAACCCTGCGATGAACCTTCTGTAATAACCAGCCAATCCCATGAAGGATCTAACTTTCGTTACATTCCTTGGCGCTGAACATTCTCTAATGGCTTCAATCTTCTTAGGGTCTACCGCTATCCCATCCTTCGAGATAATATGTCTCAAGTAATGGATCTGCTCCTGATAAAATGAACACTTGCTCAACTTGGCATATAGTTGGTGCTCTCTTAGCACCTGCAGCACCATCCTCAGATGTTGTTCATGTTCTTCTTTGGTCCTGGAATACACCAGAATGTCATCCAGGAAGACGATGACAAACTTTTCTAGATAGTCCCTGAATACTCCATTCATCAAGCTCATAAAAACAGCGGGTGCATTTGACAGTCCAAACGGCACCACTGTGAATTCATAATGACCATACCTTGTTCTAAAGGCGGTCTTGTTGATGTCTTCATCTTTTATTCTTACTTGGTGATATCCTGATCTTAGATCTATTTTTGAAAATTTATTTGCATCCTTCAACTAATTGAAGAGATCATCAATCCTCGGTATAGGATACTTGTTCTTCACCGTTACTTTGTTCAATTGCTTGAAATCGATGCACAATCTCAGCGTTCTGTCCTTCCTCTTTACGAATAGGACCAAGGCCCCCCAAGGCGAAATGCTTGGGCGTATATACCCCTTCTTCAGAAGTTCTTCAAGATGTAGCTGCAACTCTTTCATTTCTAGCGCACTCATCCTGTACGGTGTTGGGTATGTGTTATATTCTTTGCACGAGTAGTAGTGTTTGAGCGCCTGCATCGGGCGCACAGGGGGGTAAGAGGGGGGGTTGCTAGGCCCCCCATCG
>ML837280.1:8906-38879 GCA_009831015.1 Picea engelmannii | reverse complement strand
GATCTACGACATCAAGGCTCAGGTTGTACATTTCTCTTTCAGTTAATGCAATACATGAATATGTCCCTTTCCCATAATGATGATGTCATCTTATTACATGATTCCTTGATCACATGTATAGACTAGATATTGAATATATTAATCTGCTTTTTCTGTGATTGGTTTGTGTTGTTGTGATTGGAACAACACAAGAGCATCGGAGCAAGGTTTGGAACAACAGAGATATAAGGAGAGCGTTCATAAGGTATGTCCACCATCCATTTCTCTTAGTTCATTCGATAGCTAGATCTAGGGAAAGAGTAGTATTCTGTCACGTTTTGTTCCAGATCCAGGTGGATCTGGGGAGATTGGTCTGTGTCCGCACTCACGAATTTATCCATAAACACTCACGGGATTTTGACACTTCTTCCTGGAAGCGCTCCACCATCTGATTCTACCCTTGTTAATCTCTTTCGCGATTCGGGACTTGGAGTGACCAAGAATTTGGCCTGCGCTCCAAGTTCACGATTCATGAATTCATGAAATGATCTAATGGTTCAAATCAACCACGATCAACGACCCACGTTTATTCTGGATCCTAGGGTGGCGAGTTTCTCCATCCACTAACCACCTTGCAACTTCTAGCTATCTTACGGTCCTCGCAATTTCGCGAGTTCTCCACAGAGAATTCTGACCATCCAACTCTGCTTCTCAAGGACTGTTGGCCAATGACTTGGTACCCTCCTTCTGAAATTTCATCTACTTGATCCAATGGTCCTGATTCCCCACGATCTGACGACTCAGATCTCATCGGCATTTCGCGTATCGGGATTTCATGTGTCATGAGATCGAAAGATTTTCCACCTTCGTCCTCCCTATTCCCAAAATGTCGATTTCTTCCTAGACAATTAACGGTCCAAATCTCTCTTAGATCGACGGTTGTGATCCAATCATGAATTCACATTTCGTGAATTCTCATGAACTCACCCTTAGACCATTTCAAGTCACAAGTCAGCGAAAGGTTGATCGCTTTCCACGTGTCCTTTCCGATGGACGGTCCTGACGAATTCGGGATTTCACATATCGCGATTTCCACACTCTTGTGCAACTCCAAAGGGTTTTAAACCTTGTGCACGTTCTCCATATTTGACGGTTGTGAGGGTTCTTCTTTCCTCCCGAACAGATTCTATGGCTCCAACACTTCTGGTGTGGATTTCTCTCTCTCCCTGTGGCCATATACCACACCGGCTGCAGTTTTATAATACCGCTACACCTCCTGATCTTTGTAACATGGTCAAGTAGCCCGTTGACACTCAGAAACATTCTGAGGTCTGAAATTAGTCCTCCAGGCACAATTTATTCTCAAAACCTCGGTCCAAAGACCACTTATCCGGCCCATCCAGGCTCATCTTTGAAACTAGGCTCTGATACCATACTGTAACGTCCCCGGCCATCAACGCCATGGTCAGGCCAACATTACTATGCGGAAAAACACTACTATAACATATTATGCATTCTTATGAAATACAATTACTTAATAACACTTAAACACAGCGTAAGTGCATTAATACCATTAGCATACATAATCCACGGCATTAACAATAATTCACGAATACAGTGGAATACATGTAAGCATTGCTAGAATCACAGATATGCATATTTAATTGAAATTATACGCATGTATATACTTATCTTTTAGACTGGATGTAATTCACCAACTGTGTGTAGACCTCCCACGAACCTCCCAGCCTTAGACCATGTTGCTCATCACTCTCAACAATAGGTCACCCCCGAGCTGGGACTAAGCTCCACCGGGTAGGGATTCCTAGGCTAGGCAGGGAATACAGGAAGACACACAGTCACAGGAGAAGGATTCTCTCCCAGGAGCCACTTATGCCTATTGCCCACAGACTCTCATTCCCCACATGTCAATCCCACCCCAGGAGTATACACCTTCACTGTCACCAAGACAATCCATCGACTGCTAACCTCCCTTCCCTTGGGCTTCAGCAATAAACCAGACCGAAAGTCTCCAAGATTTGTGGCAGCTACAGGACTCCTTCCAGGAGTTCTCACTTCCTCCATGCACTCTCTCACCTAGAGAGAGTCGCTCACAGGTTGGGTAACCTACCTCTTCAACAACAATCACCTCCCTCACACTGGCCAGTAAGCCACACAAATTCCAGCACTGCGTGGCCACAAAATTCAATTGGGAAAATGGGTATGGACACCCGAAACGAAAATGATCAGCGCTAAAGCATAGCGCGGCTCTGTGATTACAGGATGTGTTAAGCTTTCCGGCAAGCAACACAGGATGCACGGCTTAGCAATTACAGAACATTCAATTCTCCCAACCAGCAATAAGGAACAGACTCACCTCTTTGGTTTCAGAGATGCGTAAGGTGTACAGAGGTTCAATCACAGAGGCCAAACACGTACAAATGGAGGATGGAGGAATTGGAAGGTCGAACCCCGAATTCAGGTGATGGTTGGAGGAATGCCCACCCCACTCCTACGCAAAAGTCGACGGAATGGAAAGAGAACCCCCAACACGGCTCATTTCCTGGGTTAAATCGCATGCGCCTGGGTCGACACATGTCACCCATGAAGCTGCATGCATCCCTCCCCAGGAACTTAGGACAAAACATAGATTTCACATGGCTTTTGGGATAATATTAAAATATTATTCCCAAGGACTTAAGCCCCTAGGCTCCACACTTAGCCTCTATTTCCAACCTTCCAGCCCCCAATCCCTTATCCAAGTTTTGTGGAAGCTTAGTCCCCCATCACTCATTCATCGTGGTCAGTCCACACGCAGAGATGTTTTGTATTAATACTGTGCATAATTACATGTACAAAAAATCAGGCTCCTAGCCTTCAACACTTAGGCTCCCTGGCCTAATAACACATAAGCCCACTAGATTATATAACTTGGCTCACCAGCCTTATAAACTTGAATTATAGTTCATAAACAAGCTTTATACTTCATAGACATGATTTACAATAGGGCTCGGCCTTGGGGACATTACAGTTGATTTATATGGCACATGTATCTGCACGCCTATCCAAATAATCCCACCAAGCGCGAATGGATAGATGGGATTTATGACTGCCTAACATTCAGCAGTATAAAGGGATAGATAGGATAGATGGATAGAATCTCACCCTCCCACCAATAATTTTTACGAGAAGGGGGAATGTTTATGACAAGGGGGATGTTTCAGGCAGCGAACCTACTCATGAAGGGATAGATGTATTTATTTTATTTATGGAAGGAAGGTGCAGCCGTACATCCATTCCCTTCCCAACCCTTCCCTTCTCATCCTAATATATATGGATAGATAGAAATAGTTAGTTCACGATAGACATGGGTAGTTCATGCACGATAGCAGGGTGAGTTACCGATAGCAGGGATAGATGGACTTAACTGACTACTTACTACTGAGTTGACTAATTACTACTTACTTTGGTCTCCATTCATTCGTTAGTCATTATCTCTAGCCAACCCCTTGAACCCTTCACCCTAGGAGATTGTTTCTTGGCCAGTCCCCTTTCCCTTTCACCTGGAACCCTTCCCCTTTCACCCTTCCTTCCCGTGCCCTACCCTTTCAATCTGATGTTATCCAAGGAAGGAGGGATATAGGGATTGATTTGAGTTATGGAAGGAAAGCGTAGCCGTACATCCATCGTTCATTTGATAATGGAGTTATGTCTAGAAGTTACCTCATCCTTGGGAAGAGTTACCATTTCAATTATTGATTGAAAGGAATAAATAGACATTCAATTGTGAATGTTGAGGAAGGTGAAGTGTATCAGCAGCATTTCCTTATGACCATCCTTGACCTTCCATCCATCCATTTGGGGTTACGATCTATTCCCGTCTCTATGGATGCCCGTCTCTACAGTCTATCCCTAGCCTCATGAACAGTCAGTCTAGGGTTATTGGGGTTGTTGGGGTTTCTATGGATAGATAAGATTGATAGAATGGATAGATAAGAGAGGAATTGATAGATAAGATTGATAATATTGATATAAAGGAATAACACGGGTTCTCTTTTTTATCTTGCGATCTCTAGAGAATCACTAGATTGTGGGAAATGGCTTATCTGATTGATTCTCTCTTTAATGGATTCTATCTCGGTTTATCTCTTGGCATGGCTTATCTTTGGAAGGAAAAGTCGTACATCCATCCAGCGATAATCGACCTATTAGCACCGCTACATCACAGCCTCATGAAAGCAGGTACGTACTAATAGTAGCTAAACATGTACATAAGCATGTAAACAGGTACGTATGAAAGGTAACGTACTAATGATATTTATTGATTTATAAGAGAGGAATGGATAGAACCGGGCTATAGATACGGGTTCTACCAGGATATAGATACGGGTTGGGTGATCGATAAGGATTATCAAGGGCAGTTGGGTTAGTGTATGAGCGGCTGGGTTAGATAGAGTTGTTGGGGTCTCTGCGACTTGGGTCTATGTGGTTGGGGTCTCCGTTGTTGGGGTCTCTGTATATAAGAGATAGAATATGCGAATAAATCTATGAATACTACCGTGAGGAATCACATAGGGTCTCACAACCTCATGAAGGGATAGATGGATTGATGAAGGGATAGAAGAAGATAAGGAACAACCCTTTCTCAAGACCGAAGGAGCTAGTAAGGTATCCATCTTGATCATAATTCAGAGCCAGGACCTTGCCCCCCTTCATCAATAAGTAACTTGGACAATCGATTTCATTCCTTGAGTCTGTACCTTGAAAAGAATAAGACAAGGAAGAGACCTTACCCAAACCGAAGGAGATAGTAAGGCATATCTCTTGATCAGGAGTTAGAAGGGATACCCATGACCATGAGGTGTTTCCTTAGGTCCACCCTAGCACACAAATATGTATCACGGTATCTATTAGGTTATGAAACCTATATGTAGATCGATGTATGATAGATGCGAGGATGCATACAAAGATGAAATAGGTGAGTGATGGATATACGGATTTGCCTTTCTTCCATCAGTACCTGTATTCTTGTAGTTATGGGGATGGCTTTGCCTTCCTCTACCAAGAAATAAAAATCATTAGTAAGTATCCTCTCTAGCGCTCATAGATTGATGATGGGTGTATGGCTTCGCCTTCCTTCCATTAGCGAGAGATACCTTTATTATCTTTCAAGAGGCCGGAAATAGATTTCATATAGCTTGAAAGAGACCGGAAATGAATGACTGGATTTACGAACTTTACCCCCAACCTTAGTAAGTACGAATACCTCTAGTCTTAATACCCACCTTTAAAAAATTTACCCCCAACCTTAGAGCATGTGAAGGTAGATATATAATCACGGGGTGGAAATAAGCTCATAAAAATTGAAGGGGGTGGAAATTAGCTCATAAACATTTCCCCAAACTAAGTAATTAGGCGGGTAGGGCCTTTCTCAGAAACATTATTAGATAGGAATGAATGACTGGCTTTACGAACTACACGAACTCCCACCCCTCCCTTAGCTTTCAAGAGGCCAGAAACGATGGAATTATATCGTAATAAAAGTACATATATGTAAGTAATGAACCTTCCCTTCCCTCGTAGTGAACTTTCCCTTCCCCATAAGAAACCTTCCCCATATTATTTATTATTGATTTGTGTCAGTGTCAATGTTAGTATTGGTGTAGGTGTCGGTCAAATAAATATATCCTTGAAATCCTACCTATAATAAGGGAAGGAGGGGCAGACAGGTTAGAGCCATTTCCCCATAAGAATTAGAACGATCAACCTACCTACTCTTTAGGGATGAGAACGATCAACTTACTCGAATTAATACTTTCAGATTAGATTTACCTCCCTTTTATCAATGAAGGAAATCACCATCCCCAACATCAAGGGGAAGAATCATGTGGGTGATCGGATGTTATTTATCCATAACTATATTTTTTATACTTATTCATACCTCCTCGTTTTTGGGTAAATACCAGTAACTTGTGCTTGAAATGAATGGCAGGTTATAACCGTAACTCCTGCCATTGGATTGGAAAATTTTAGGTTAATATCTATAGGGGAATAAACCTCCTCTTCTTTTTCATTTACAAGTGGAGAGCTCTTATTTCTCATTTACAAGTGGGGACAGCCTCGTAGAGCCCCTGGAGGGCCTCATTCTCTTTAATCCCGATAGTGAGAGAGAGATTTTGTCCTATGGGTTTTGATATCTTTCTTCTTTTTCATAAACAAGGATGGCCAACTTCCGCAGGAGCGGTTGTTGGCGTAACAGGCACAAGAACCAACCTCCTGAATTTCAAGGTCAATCTGAAAATGGACTCCCTGGTTTGGGAGGCCAATACTTAAAATGACTCCCATTTAAGGGAGGTATGTCTTCTATTCATTATACGAGTCATTACGGATAATTTATTAGAGTTAACGTATAATCCAACATAGAATGAAACCTTTATATTATCTCTAGTTACCGACATGATACGATTCATTATCGACTTTTCACACCCCAATTCCTTTAGAAGGAATACTAGAAAAAGATGCTAATATTTCAAATTTTATCTCCCACTTAGACAAGATGAAGAGGTGATAGACTATTTCTAATCCAAATAAACATTTGACTTCACATTGATGTATATGTATGCTTTATGGGCCACATGGTAGACCTACAAACTGAAACAATCTGTCAAATTTAGGGAAAAGATAAGAATCCCATGTTTTTTGGCATTTTGAAAATTAGAAGTAGTTTTCTTTGGAACAAATGATTTTAGGAACTTGTGGATTTGTCCAAAAGAGGTAAGACGGTTGTAAAGTGGAGGATACTCACAAGCTCATTTCTAAACCTATTTATTTGGGATACAGAATGGGTCGGCAGTCGATGGAGGAACTTTCGTTTCAAGGATTTGGTTTTATCAGTTCTGTGCATTATGTCTCTCATTCAGTTCCCAATTCATCTTATTTTCCTAGGGCTACCCCTTTCTCAATTCAATAGATAGTTCTGATAGTGCATGCAAGTAGTTCTGGGGAAGGATGTGAGAAAAGGATATTTCCTCTCGATCGTACTATCCATTCGAGGGTTAAGATCCTGTGAGTGAGCAATGAATAATTATTGTTCTTGTTCTCCGTTCTCAGTAAACCACTCCTAGGGATTTAGAAGGGTCTACCATTTTTGTACCTTTTTTTGTGCCACCTTACTATAGTTCCAATAATGAGTTCTCTGATCCTGCCTTTATGATTGGTGTAGCAGCCAATCAACTATCACAGTGGATTGTCCTAGTATCCATGCAAGTACTTCCTTCGGACTAGCCATAGCTTTATCATCTTATAATAACCACATAAAGGTATTCATCTACCCCTAGACCTCCTCTTCAGCTCTTTGTGTTGGCAGGCTCTATCATTTATTTGACAGGTGAATTATGGATCATGGTCTTTACATGTCCAATGGACTTACATCCCATGCATGGACAACTTCCCTCATTGCTTCCACCTATTTCATGTAGAAAACCTTTCTACTATTCTTGATCAAACATAGGAACTTTCTATGGAGCTTTGCTAATAGGATCTTGATTTGTGATTCCCACATATGCTCCTATTTTTTCTCCACCCCAAGTGATGATTTTTATGTCGGTATATGATGGATGAACCTCATCACCACCAATGATCTGTGGCTCTGAATTGAGCATGTTCACACTATGTTGCATCTTTTCCCATGCCTCCCACTTTTCAATCAGCTCTGGGCAATCCTCAGTTCTATGCTTGGTCTTCTGGTAGTGGTCGTAGAAAGGTTGACCTGGTTTCAAATAGTTGTGCACAATGTACCCCACCTCATTACAATTGTAACATTGTGGTGGAGGATGATTAAAATCATTCCTCGGTGCTCAATTACCCTGATTCTAATATTTTTCTTCCTTCTAAGTCCACTTTGAACATATTCTTCTCAAATATCTCAATGAGTGTGGATAATGGCACAACAATTGTTTGTATGGTGAGTATTTACCTTGCAAAAGTAGCAATGTACTAGCACCATAGTGCTACTATACTTCTGCAACAATGGGTAAATATGGGGGTCATGTCTTGGGTTTATGCATATTTAACAGAGTCCAACATCTATTTTTCCTAGTATATTTCCCATAAATGGATTATCCATTTCCATGACATATCTCTGGGTCATTGGGTAGTCATTCCATAGGTGGCCTTCATTCTTTCACAACATGCACCACATTTCCCTCTTGTGCTCGCCTTAGCCTTCGTTAATTCTTGAATTTGATCAAACAAAGAAGCCAACTGGTACTAGAACTGTGCTAATCCTAGAGCCAGCCTAAAAAATGATGCATATGCCAATCCACTTATAGACTCCAGCTGCATAGAAAATTATAAGGCTTCCCACAACATCAACATGTGTTGTTGCAGCAACAATGTGCATAGATGAGATAACATCCCACCAATAAACCATCCTTTGTGTTTCACCTCTTGAATATTATAGATCAATCAACTCATCAAATCTAGAAACCCTTGGTCATATTCCCAAATGGTCTCACCAACCCTTTTCTTAATACCCTTTAATTCTACAATAATCTATTATTCTAACATTTTCTTCTAGAACTCCTTCAAGAAGTTTTCCCTTAGCTGAACCAAAGTCACACCATGCAAGGTGGGAGTGCTCTTCTTAAACTTGATATACGGCTCCAATGTTCTTCCTCGTAGTGTCATCTAGAATTCCAACAAATGTATCACAACTGAGATTTTCTATGCATTCCAAATGGCATCCCAGAGGAACCAATGCTACTCCATGTCCTTGTCACCTCTACCATGAAACATGGGTAGTTGCAAAGATGACTCATTTAGTTGAGTTATCATCATTCTCTGATAACTCTATACCAACTCAAATCCTTTGCATCCTAGCTGTTGCATCACAAGTGTTTCTCCTATAGTAACACTTACAGAACTGGATAACATTGAAGATAACTTCTAACTCCCTTTAGCGGTCACACTTACACAGTTCAATGCCACTATAGATGGATTACTTGAAATACTAATTAAAATACAATTGGACTTTACGTAAAAATGATCACGAGATCTTGACAACAAGAAAATGGTGTATAGGGTAGGATGTAGGAGGGGCTGGCTTCAATGCCATTTTGGTCTGCTTCCTTGGTGGCATGGAAATTTGTAGGGTTAGAGTACCAGAATAGTGCAAACTCAAAAGCTTCTTAAAACACCTCTTCTAAATTTCTTTCTTCCATGAATTCCATAGTAACAAACGAGTTACTAGGCTCAGGCAATGTCTCTGTGCCTATAGTCTAAGTATTTGTGTTCCCCATGTCATCATGCAATCACCACCATACATCTTCAAAAGTTATTTCCACCTCTGTGAACTCCTGACTTTCTCGCACCACCACACTTTCTTGATATTTACTTTTGGGGATGGACAAAGATCCTTCTTGTACTTATCTTATCCTTTGCATCACCTCACACTCTAGATGTAGCTAAAAACCATATCCTTATGTCAAAAAATCTTGCCTGATGTGGATATTTTCCATTTCTTCCCACCACCAGTTATATTCTATCTATGCACATATTTTATTTCATTGTTTCCATTCTCTTTCAAAGTTTGTTGCCTCTACCATCACCCATCCTTCAAGAATCTTATGACACTAACTTTTCCATTAGTTCCTCCTTCCATTCTCGATGGGGGTTGAAAACATACCTCGTTCCACCATCAGGGTTTTTATCCACACTATTATTTCATCAATTAGTCTTCTGCATGGCCCCTTCGTAAATCATTTTAGCACCTTTGTAAAATAATGATGACATTCTACTATGCACTCTAAATAATAACCTTCCACTGCATCTTTGTACTAGAAATAAACAACTTGGTCAACCTTATGGTCATATTGCTAGACCTTTAACAGTTTCTTGGTGGTCCACTCAACTCTTGACTATAGAATCCAACACCAATGCTTCTCTATGATCCTTTCTAGTGATTTGTGCAAGTTTACCGAGAATTCCACCCAAAAAATCACATATAGACACTTAAATAGTTCTCTATCCTTAAATATTTCAACATCCTCTCCTACATAGGCACTTTCTTGACAGGCGAACTCATGAATTCGTTCTTTCGGCCAATATTGAATGTCAGCCTCCATCGCATCTATATTACTCTTCATTGGTTAAGGTCCTGGCAACAGAACCATGTTGTTGGTTCTATGAAAGTCTCAGGGTCTGCAGAAGGTTTCCAACATAGTCCTGATGTAGTCTAGTGCACTGACATATTCAACATTCCAGAACGAAAGTGGTCTCACCCAAGGCATGTATGATAGTTTCAATGTTATTAATGTGTAGAGTAAAAAAGAGTTTTTTGGGGTATGGTATTTAGACTCTAAGCAGTAAGAGCTTGTAACCAATTACGTATGTTTTGTAATAAACAACTATAGTATTGTAGTTACCTAATCTGATTCGGGTGGTATTGAACCACCTTATATCCATAATATTTGATGTTACATACTTCTACTCATTGTAAGGGTTAATCTATTCTATTTATGTGTAAGCCGTAATCAATGAAACCTATTACTCTTACTCTAATATCATAGCATTGGTAAGGTATAAGCTCTAAGATTAACTACCTATATTTGCTTATTCTTTGTTATAACGTTATGAACTCTTAGTACAAAGATGGGATATACATACTTCCCTAATCAATGGAGTGTTATGTTCATCTTACGTATTTAATGCAATCAATAGTTAAACATCACACATAGTATTAGTGTTAAACATAGGTTAATGACTGGAATAGTACTAATATGATAGGTAATGACATGAGATATGTTCTTACGCGTATTTATTATAACGAATGGTTAAACTAATTACCTCTATTATTGGTTTTAGGCGCAGCAGAAGGGCATATTGCCTGGCTATGAGCTTATACCATGTCTCATAACAGGTAGATTGAATATGCCTTAATTGTAACATGAGTATGGGGTCTTCCATTTAGTGAAGATAACAGGTCTAGTAGTGCAATAAGTATCATTATTGTAATCACTTGGTATAGGTTATTGATAACAGCTTATGAATACGTGACCTTTCATTAGGATTATATCTGTTACTGGCTTCATCAGTGTTGTGAATCATTTGCGTGAATTACTATGGGCTTTGATGCTTGTTGCTATCTAAGCTCTTGGATACTAGTGTAATGGTATAATGATAAGGTATCTTGCTTGATTTCCATGAAATTGAATCTCATGCTTACTATGAAACCACTATGATTATGGATACTCTAACCACTACCATATATAATGATAGTATCATTAGAGTCCAATGGTTACAACTATGACCAATCATGCTTACTTATCACCAGCTTCATGTTAAGCTCCAACTTAGCCCTTACGCATATTGAACCAATTGTAATAATAGTACCAAGCAATGAAAAAATCTTATTGGTAAAGCACATATCATGAATATAGAATAAGTTGGTATAGATATTGTAGTCAATGTTGATTACTATTATGATGATCTCACAAGAAGTAATGGAAATGAATATAAGGTAGCAATTGACTTTGATCACTTCTTTTATTACTACTAGTGGATGGTGGAACGTAATCTTGTACTGGTAGAGGGGGCTTAAGAGGCATTTAATACTATTGGTTATGATTATGAAGATTAATATCCATAGATTCCATGTAGATGTTTTGGAATGAAGGATCTCTAGGTAGTGAAGAGCCAGTTGGTTGATTAGAAGGCAGGGCTACCTTATGAGTAGTTATTGACCCTTGTGGTAGGAAAGGATTTTGAAACACTTACAATTGAGAAGTAGGAAGTTGGTTAGGTTGAGTGTCATATTGCCCCTATGGGGGGTTAGTGTCAGCTTTGTTAGTTGATTCTCACAAACAATGAGCCTCAAGTAAGTGAGGGCAATTATGAGTGTAATGACCATATCTACCCCAAATAGCACAAGGGTTATTAGTTCTAAGTTGGTTAATATTATACTATTGATTCATTCATTCTTATGTCTACTACATTGTAATCTAATTCATCCTTATATAATATGTAACAGTTGTATATGAACATATAGCTATTCAGCATCCCTATTAATTGAAATATAATCATCTAAGACTAACTCTCTTATGCTTACTTAACAAAGAGGAACAAAAGAAAGATTAGGAAATAGAAAGATAATAGAGTATGATATTAAGAATAGGATAGGTAAGTTAGGTTTAGTCTTTATAGGATTTATTGGATAGGTAAGTACAAAGAGGAAGATATGAAATTGTTACTGATCAAATTGAAGGTTTTTATCTGGATGACAAAGTAGTTATTTTAGAAGTCACTTTTTTCAGAAATAGAATTCTTTAGAAGATAGGAAATAGGATTATGTTTAGAAGAGTAGTGGGATTTATAAGGAAGTATGTTGGTAGGATTTAAGATAAAGGAGAAATATACGGTAGAGACCCTAACCTTTTACTCTTTTATATAGTAGAGACCCTAACCTCTTACTCAGTCTTTGAACCTATAAACTATTCTATCACTTTGAGATCACTTCAGGGTCACAAACCTAGAACTACACTTATAACCAAGCAAGTATAATATTACTAGTTTATATGTTCACCAATCAAGAATGAGGGACCAACTAACACTCATTTATGTTTATCATGTTGATCTCCCTTGATGATCGATCACAAAACAATAAGGGCAAGGTTCTCTTATCGTTCGGGTTAGTAGGGTTGGGAATTCTTTATAGTAGCTTTATCAAGGATAGGCCACAGCGCTAGACCACATACTAAAACTATCATTACTTCTAGATTATTCTTACCTCTGTTTATATGCTTACTAATCTTCTTACTACTGGTTGGCTTACCATAGAGACTTCCTCCTTAGAACCAACAAAAACCACTGGGACTAGACTACTCATTATGTTATCTATGTTCAAGCCGAACGAACGACAAGTAGCATTATTCAGATACAAGTGTACGAACAGCTATGGGATTCTTCAGATAGCTACATTAACTATAGGAGAATATAAGAACACTTCGTTGTGTATGTTTAGTCAGGAGCCAACTTACCTATGATTTCTTCATTAAATTGTAATCAGCACGCTAAACCACTTGATCCTCCTTCTACGGCCTATGAAATCAACCTATTGATCTTAGATATTCTTTGTAGCTTGGATTGTACCTATAGGATCAGACCAAAGAGAGGTCATATTCTTACGACTTGTGACTTTGTTAGGCTTGCTCGAGAGATTTATATAGTTACTTAGCATAGATATAGGAACAACTCAGACCAGCAAACCTAGTTTAGTTACAAATGGATAGACACCAAGACAAGAGAACTCTGGTGCTAGTTATGTATGTTTATTCTATTGGTGCTAGCTATTTATGTATGTTTAGTCTACTGGTGCTAGGTAGTTATGTATGTTTAGTCTAAAGGAGAGAGCTAAGTGTGCATGTTAATAATTAACCAACCCAATCAGATACTTTCCCATCATCATTGTTAGCTATGTGAATGTAGGAAAACAAGTTCCATGTGTTAAGTAGGAAATACTATCTAGTTGTATAACATTGGGTTGATGAGAACACAAAAACAAGTTGTGGAAGTTGGGTATGAAGAGCAAGTCAAAGTGGAGTATGTCCAGTTCAGTGGGTACCAAGACATGGGGAGTTGTAGAAGTTGGGGATGTGAATGTTGAAAAACAAGTTGTCGATGTTTGGTATAAACACTAAGTCATATGGTTGGTAAGTATAGGAAAGTCAGCTTGATGTTGCCTCACTCGGTCCCTCAGTTCTATGCAGCTTGTATTCCCTCCGGGGGAAGATATTTCACATGTATCAATCCAAACCAAACTATGATTATTTCACATAGAAACATATCAACAACTCTCCTTGAAGACATGATGGAAACAACCCATAGATTCTTCTTCACAATGATTACATATTATGAACACAAACCAAGATCTTTGCATTGATTACATTATGAACACAAACGAGGGAATGATTCCTTAGTAACATTGGATCTATAAACTAGCCACAAGATCATCATTAAGCTATCACAAACCAACAAGATTACATATTCACATTGAGAGATGGATCAACTAGCAATGACAAGGGTGCATCGTTAAATAAGATCATCTTTCTATTCTTTCCTTGTTCAGATGGATAAGTACCATTAGCTTCTCTATACGATGCTCACTAGACTACTAACCTTGCATTGATTGATTGATAGATAGAAGTTCATATCTTTAGATATTCTATTATCTTAGCTCCTTATATGTAGGGATTAGATCTTCTATTATATTCTTAGCTCCTTATATTATCTTAGCTCAAGGTGATAAGTGATAAACTTCACTATATACAAATATATGATAACAGATGCCCATCATAAACCACCATACCAGAGGGACTTATCAAATCCCATAGAGATCATATTTGATTAGATAAACTACCATTCCTGCCCACATCCAGACACACACACTCTATGCATCAAGCAATTAATATTGGCTTTAGACTAACACTCTATCAATCCCTGAAGATAAGCTACTCCTAGGCTTCTTACTGAAACTTAGCAACAAACCAAAACCTATAGACAAGAGACAACTAACAACACTCCTAATTATGTCGCCAATAGAATAGACGTCACATCTATATATTAATTCTAAAACAACAAAGGAGGAGCCAAAAGCCTGAGCTTCGATACTCGGGTCTTGTTCGATAACTATAGCTTTTAAGAGAGGTGTTATTTTAGAACTATATCTCCTAATATCCAGATCAAGGGATTGTATAAGTAGAAAGAGCAAGAATAACTCTAGGCTCACTAAAGGAATATAGAACTTATCCTTTCCTATATTATGTCTATAGGGAGATTTTTGTTCCTCTCCTTAGTAACAAAGTATTGTAAGCAAACAAGAGCTCCGATATAAAGTGTTGTTTACAAACAATAGCTCATGTCATCAAACAATCAATATCTAGCATTTGAATAGGAATATAACTAGAGCTTAGGCAAGTATAGGTCTTTTCCTCAATGAACTACTGGCCTTGTTGAATTACTACATGAACCTAGCCATGAATTCTCTTATCACAGTAGGAGCAACAACTAGAAGAAATCATATCATCATTAATATCCGTGATACATATTATTGCAAGAGACAAGAAGTCGGGCACCAACCGTCAACCAAGGGAGGGATCTTTTTCAATCTTTCATGAACCTCCACACGAATGGAGATTGAACTCAACTAGTGGAAAACTATACCAACAAGAGCAGAACGTAAGGGGCTTGCCTAATGATAGCACCTTCTTACCCTCTCCTCAAAATCTAGATATTACCACTCAGCAGATCTATCAATTGTTATTTATGATATAAATATGAACTCTTATTTATTCAATTACAATGAATTGCTCTTTATTACTTGTGATCAACCAGCTAACCAACCGATGTTATGAGGATCTACTCTGATCAAGGGGATCCCTCATCAATACTACACTAGCCACTCTTCATGAAATCACAGACACTAGGACCCTCATATCTTCTCATTAATGATACAAGAAGACTAGAACAACTAAATCAGGAGAGAGACCAATCATAGGAGTAGCAGGTTTGAGGGGAAATGCCTTCATTGACAACCAGCTCTTATTACATGAAGCAACAAAATGGGATTTCTTTTCTAACATGGACTATTTATCCTATAAAGGCCTCACCCCAACCAATGCGATAGATAAGGACCTTTATATCCTCTTTGACCTTTTACCACCTGTTACATGTCAAAATTACTCACTTCGATGATGTCTCATTATCATTATCGCAAGTGTCGCAAGTGTCACAAAATCATATTGTCGTCTCGCATGTGTTGCATCGTGAACGACATCATAAGATCACTTGAGATATCCTCTAAGATTAGTTAGAAGATGAAAATATATCTTTTGGCAAAGATTACAAGTTTTTATCTTGAGAAATTACCATCATAAAAAGTATTTTTGGAGATTATCACTCCCCTGCCCACTTGCAAGGAGCTCTAGTGCTCCTTTCCCTCTTAGCAGGGAGCGCGGAAACACTTTGTGGCCCACTTTGAGGGAGCGTCGATATGTTGAGAAAATCATGGGGATGAATCCCCCTTATCTCTAAAGACAGCTAAGAAATATCCGAGTCAGTTTGGCTCGAATCCAAGTCCGAGGTTGGATCTAAGGGGAGTTCCACAACTGATGGAGTAATATCCTCAACTTATCCCAATAATATCTAAGGTGGCTGAGCCTCTCAAAGCCTATATAAGGAGGCATTATCATGGTGAAAAGGGGAGAATAATCAGTAAAAAGTATTGTCATTTTGATCGTGGATCGTTCGAGCAAGGGGTTGGACAAGGAGAGCCTGGTGAGGTTGCTACATCTGCATCTACATTTTGTAAGCACCTTGTTTTGTTCTCATTAATACATATGCTTGGCCTGTTTCCTTCAAGTTTGTGTACATTTTCATGGACTTGTTCCTTTTGGATGAATTTAGCTTTAAACTAATCATGATAGAATAGGAAGTATGCTTTGTCTTCGGTGTTTATTGGATTGCAGGACTTGTTGAAGGACTTGGAGATCAAGCTCAACTTGGACTGAGCGAGGAAAAACTTCATTAAAAGGTACTCATACTTTATTAATCATTCTTATCGACTAGTTTATCTATATTTCAAGGAAAGTCAATGTTCAAAGTTAGCCTTCTTTTGTCTTGGTCATAGGGGTCTAAGATCCAAGAGGTCATTAACCTAACCGCAGGTGAATTTTCCTACAACACCACCGAACTAAATATTAGGCTTGGTTCAGAAGATCTATTTCGCTATTCAAACCCAGGGAAGGTACCACGGGAAAAGGTGTCAGCAGTGGTTGTTTATTCCACTTTCTGACCTATTGATCTGAAAAGGCCTCATCCCAACCAAGGCATAGAGGAGAGACCAAGGGATTAAAATGGACTCATTAGACCAATATGAATAGACTTCTTATATCAAAATTGAATTTCCAATTGACAGAACAAAAAGMAACCAGCAGCATAGMAYSATTACTCATTGAAGTGAAAAGGATGGGAAGTGAATTTWAAAAACTAGCGATTAGGAGGGAATAAATATATTTGACTAGCGATGGGCTTCAGATGTTTATTGAAATMTTTACTCTMTCTCTCTTGTAAYAGATTTYCTTATGTCATAYCCTTTACACTTGATCCTTATCAAACTCATGGTTGCGGCCTAYCGTTCGCCTCTTATATTGATTGTTGCTATGTTTTTGAAATATCTTTGATCCCRTTGATCAAGATATTTGTTACTGATCTAATGTTYTATCTCGYAGATCTGATACAYTGGGGRTTTYTGGATGTGTTTCAGTTGTGTGTTTGATATATTTATGGTTATTGCATGTGCATGTTGGTTATTTCATGTGCATGTTACGTATTTATGGTTTAAACAGTATATAAAGGATGTATGTGAAAGTAAAGAACATCAACTGCCCMATAACATATATTATGCGACTCAAGCATGGAAATACAATAACACAYTRGAAATATAAAGTATAATCGTCAGCTAGATMTCATGGATCRTCACTYGAATCCAAGCAAATAGCATAAAATACCCATGATCAGAAGATGAAYGCAGATCTGAWGCATGCACGGATAGATCGGMAAAAATGTGTGATTYTGGAGAAGTACGGTAACCGCTACCARMTGGAAAACTCRTCCGGAAGGATAGATCATTGGAATGCACTGGAAACTGATCCAATAGAAGTGYCTTGGCCTCTAKACTGAAATGAATGAGTGTCRGATGTCARATCTAGTCTCTRAGGCACTAGATCTAGACCCCTGGGKGGTTTGCGCACCTATTAGGACACTGGATTCTCCCCAAATGATTCCACCAACGAAATATKCTTCTATAGGACTCAAAAYGATCATCTCGCCAAATGCGGACTTGCGTCRKAAGGGTTTCCCCCAGATATTCTCTGACGCTCCGTCTGCAACATCAAATGTCCTCCCTGAAGTGTTGCACCCTAAATGGCTAGATGATGCACCCTGCAGGATTCCACCRTCAKAATCTGATGGAGAATGGCTCAATMTGAGYGCCCTRGATGGATCTCAACTAGGTCGAAAGGAAACTTCAATCTGAACTCGCACCTCATGCARCTCCCCAAACCCTCAAACTGACTTGCGCCCTCACTGGCTRAGTTGTGCACTCTACACTGGATACTCTTGAATAGCACGGTGAAATACCTAGATGGTATCTCYGATGGGATAGGGTGTGTCTCTMAACAMCGAAACCGATAAATGGTGGTGGTTTCCTCCAAAAATCCACAAAACAGTAAGGTCAACTCTCTTCCTCCTCTAGGAACTCTCAACATCAAATCATAACAATGCATAATGAGRAATTAGGTCAAATTCCTCCCTTTATACCCTTATCTAATTCACCATTGACCTCACTTAAGCTAGGCACTTTTCCTCCTTAGGTGAATAATTAATTAATTAAGTCCCCCTTTAGCACCTTTTCATTCTAATTCTTCGTTGACTTAGGCTTAAGTGAATTTTCCTAAGTTTTTGGCTTAATTCATCGTTTAGCCACCAAATCACCCTTATTTCTCCATATTGTTCCCTTTTTTTGCCTGACAATAGTCTACGGGAACACATAGACTACTAAGTCACTCCCTATTGGCCTACTCTTGGGAATGGGACATCACAGTCCTCCCTACCCAAGATTGTTTGTCTTCAAGCAACATCAATCCTGGGTGTTGTAAAATATGCTCTCCCTCCCATGTGGCATCCTCCACTGGAAGTCCCCTCCATCTAATCAAGAACTCCCTGATGACCCTATTCCTCAACCTGCGGTCTCTCTACTCGAGCACCTCCTCTGGCACTAACTCCAACTGTCCCTCCTCATATAAAGGTGGCATCTCCTCTGAAGTGATGATTTGTTGTCCCACTGCCTTTTTAAGGCAAGAAACGTGAAAGAAGTTATGAATCTTGCTACACTTTGGTAGCTCTAGCTCGTATGCCACCTCTCCTACTCTCCTAATGACTCTGTACAACCCACAAAATCTCAATTTTATTTTCTTTGCTCCACTCCCCTTCAAGGAGGACTGTCGATATGGTAGTAACCGCAAGAAAACCAAGTCCCCAACATCGAAACTGTGCTTGATCCTCTGCCTGTCTGCATAGATATTTTTTCGATTATGTGTTGCCTGTAAGTTTTCCTTTACTACCCGCAAAATCCTTTGTCTCTCCTCCACCCAATCTTTGGCCACTGGGACCCTGCTATCCCCAAATAAAGTATCCACAAAAGTGGGTGCATCGTATCTATATAATGCTCTAAATGGTGACATCCTAATAGACATATGGTGTGTCATGTTGTAACAATACTCATCCATGTGCAACCACCTCACCCATGTGTGTTGTTGTCCTCCCACATAGTTCCTCAGATACCCCTCCACCCATTTGTTGATGATCTTTGTCTGACCATCTGTCTATGGGTGGTAGTTGGTACTCGTGGCTAGCTCTATGCATGTCAACCGAAAAAAGCTCCTTCCAAAAGGCACTGATGAAGCACCCATCTCTATCATTGACTATCTTCTTGGGTAGGCCATGCAATCTGAATACCTCTCTAAAAAATAACTCTACTACCTGTATGGCCTTGTAGTCCATGGGTATGGCAAAGAAATGTGAAAATTTGGTCAGCATGTCAACCACTACAAATATACAGTCCCTGCTCTGCACGCGGGGGAGGCCTGTGATGAAATCCATAGAAATGTTCTCCCATTTCTGCTCTGGAATGGGTAGAGGTTGTAGTAACCCTATTGGGTGTGTCTGCTCTGACTTGTTATGCTGAAAATTTGTGCATTCTCGGATGTGCTTCAGTACATCATCCTTGAGACCCTTCCACGAGAATCTCTCCCTGATCTACCTGTAAATTTTGAAATACCCCTGGTGCCCTGCTGCAGGCGAATCATGACACACCTTTAGAATCTCCCCCTTTAAGGTAGATTATGTAACCAAGTAGATCCGATCTTTGTAGAAAATGACATCATCTAGTACCCAGTAACTATCATCGACCACCTTTCCATCCATTACCTCACAAGCAAACTTGTTTTTGGAATATTCCACCAACAAGGGTGCTTTCCAATCTGTGCAAATGTCCATCATTGAACACCCTGGTGACCTCCTAGACAAGGCATCTTCCAGGAAGTTCCTTTTTCCCTTGACATACTCGATGTCAAAGTCAAAGGCTTGGATATTTGAGACCTACTTTTGTTTCCTCTCACTGAGGTCTTTCTGATCCAAGAAATACTTGAGACTATTGTGATCAGTATTCACTACAAATCTGTTGCCCACCAAATATTGCCTGAATTTGGTTAAGGCGTGCATAATTGCTATAATTTTCTTGTCATAAATAGGGTAGAGTTTCTCTAACTCGATGAGCTTCCTACTCTCAAACACAATGGGATGGACTCCTTTCATCAACACTACTCCAATTCCCACCCCTGATGCATCGCACTCCAAGACGAATGGCTACGATAAGTCCCGAAGGGATAGAGCAGGGAATGTGCTCATAACATCCTTCATCTTCTCAAATGTCCATTGTGACTCCTCTGTCCACTGAAAGGCACCCTTCTTGGTCAAATCTGTGAGTGGTGCTTCTAACTGTGAAAACCCCCTAACAAACCTCCTGTAATAATTGAAGAACCCAAAGAATATCCTTAACTATGTCAAACTCCTAGGTGTTGGCCAATCCAAAATGGCCCTAATCTTCTCCTGATGTACTTGAACCCCCTGTGCATTGATGATGTGGCCCAAGTAAAGCAACTCTATTATCCCAAACTAACACTTGGACTCTTTGGCGTACAGTGACTGTGCCTCCATGATGCTCAATACCTCCTCCAAGTGTCCCATATGCTCCTGCCATGTCTTGCTATAGACCAAAATTTCATCGAAGAAAACCAAAATTCATTTCCTCAACTTCCCCCTGAAAATGTGGTTCATGCAAGACTGGAATGTAGTGGGTGCATTGGTTAGCCTGAATGGCATAACCAAAAACTCGAAATGTCCAAAGTGGCACTGAAATGTTGTCTTCTCTATGTCCTTCTCTCTGATGCTAATTTGATGATATCCAGAGCATAGATCAATCTTCGAGAAGAAAACTGCCCCATGCATCTCATCCATCAACTTGTCAATGCAAGGGATAGGATAGCGGTTTTTTATGGTTTTCTTATTCAAATCTCGGTAGTCGATGCACATCCTCATGGTACCATCCTTCTTCAGGACTAAGACAACTGAAGAGGCGAATGGATTGCTATTAGTATTGATGTGTCCCATTGCTAGCAATTCCTTGATTTATTTTTCTATCTCATCCTTGAACCTTTTAGGATGACTATAGGGGGGGGTGATAATGGGTTTTGCCCCCTCCTCCAACTCAATGGTGTGCTCAAATCCCCTGTCTGGTGGTATCCCTGGTGGAATCAGACCAAAAACCTATTGATGTTTTCCCAACAAGTTTCTGATCTCTGTCTAATACTGTTGTCAACCCTCGGGATCCTTCTGCATAGTGATCAAGCACTCTGTGAAAAATGTTGCCTCCCCATGCTTGGAGATCCTCTCCATCCTCTTGGTTGAGACTGTCCTGAGTGCCCCTGTTGACATGCCCCTTAGGACAACCCTCTTCCCATCACTGTCTTTGAATCCCATCTCTAAGGTTTGGTAGTTGGTGGTGATTTTAACCAAGGTGATCAACCATTGAACTCCCAAAAATACATCTGTGTCTGATAGGTCAACCACATAAAATGTATCTCTCACGGTGTAGTTGCCCAACCTGATCTCCAATTCCAGAACTCTGTCTAGACACTCGACTATATGGCCATCTACTACTGTGATATAAAATCCCTCAAACTCCTCTGTTTGAAGGGCCCGTCTCGATACCAATGAAGCGTCGATGAAGTTGTGGGTGGCCCCACCATCTATCAGGGAGATTTCCTGCTGCCCTTGAATAGTACCTATGATCCAGAGGGTGTCGTACCTGGGTACACCAGAAAGGGTTTCTATGACTCCACCCTTTGTTGGTTTCCATCTGCTAGCCTGCTCAAAAGGTTGTGGAACAACCGGTGGGTGGGTCCCTACCGATGTCGGTGGTCTACGGGGAGGTTGTTCCTCCGCAGGCTCTATCTCCTCCTCTGAGTTGTTGGATTCATTGTCCTGCTCCTCCTCCTCACTATCCACACTATCTACGGCCACTTCAATATAGTGAATCTCTCCCTTGCCCATGCATCTGTGTCCGAGGACCCAAGTATCTCTACAGTTGAAGAAAAGATTTTTCCTCATAAGCTCTCACCTCGTCTCATCATCCAACTTCTCCTTACCCTTCCATTCCCTCTGTAATGGCTTCCTATCCCGATCCTTCAGTGTAAAGACCTTAATTAATTATAACAACCATTAAATTAGAAAACCACGGTAAAATCTAATAATTACTGCATCTAGCACATTCGAAATCTAATTTTTCATATTAATAAAATTTACTAACAATTTAACTCAATTTAATTCAAAATATTCGTAACTCTAACCTGAATCTGATGTTGCTTCCTTAGCTTGAATCTGATGCTGCTCCTTAGGACACCCCAAAACCAACCTCCCTGCCGACTAGTAACGCCTAGCCCTAGGACATCAATGGATGTCCTAGCCCTCCGAGCCCAAAAACTCCTCAGCCCCCCGGTGCACTATAAATTCCACTGTAAATTCCACCGTAGATTTCACTCTGCTCAATCCTCCAAGCTCTTCCCCCTCTCGTAGAATGAAATCCCCATCCTCCTTCTCCACTTCCCTTATTCCTCCTTCACCGCCCTTCCTCCATTAACTCCCACCTAACTCTTTATTACACCTTATCCCATTCTTAATGACCTTATCCTATTATTTAAATGCCTTATCCCTTATTTAATGCCTTATCCATTATTAAATGCCTTATCATGCCTTATCCCATTCACGGGAACGTAACTTAAATTAGTATTATATTTTTATTATTAACCTCTAATTTACTACTTAATTAATTAGTTAATTAATTAATAATCAAATTAATTATATTATATTATAAATTAATCAAATTAATCAAATTAATTTAAACATTATATTATATTATCCACCCCTTATTCAATACTCTCTTTTTTTGGATTATTTATTAAATTAAAACATCTTAATAATTAAGGGTCGTTACATTCTGTGGTATGAAGGATTTGGAAAAGGATTTAGTTTTTGGCACAGAATCTACCAAATCTCTAGTCACTGTCCTGCTCCTCCTCCTCACTGTCCACATTATCTACGACCACTTCAATATAGTGAATCTCTCCCTTGCCCATGCATTTGTGTCCTAGGACCCAAGTATGTCTACAGTTGAAGCAAAGATTTTTCCTCATAAGCTCTCACCTCGTCTCATCATCCAACTTCTCCTTACCCTTCCATTCCCTCTGTAATGGCTTCTGGTCCCGATCCTTCTGTGGTATGAAGGATTTGGAAAAGGGTTTAGTTTTTGGCACAGAATCTACCAAATCTCTAGTGCGCAGGATGGAATCCTGCAGGGTGTGAGGTTGGTATGCCTTCACCCACCCTCTCAAGGGTTCTATGAGCCCTTCTATGAATAAAATGAGAAGTCGGGACTCGGATATATCTGTCACTGTCACTGCTACCCGCTGAAACTCTGAGATGAATGCCTCTATTATGCCAGTTTGTCTCAAGTGGGCTAGATATCTAAAATGGATCTCTAGATCCCTCCTGTCAAATCTGTCCATGAATCTCTCTGTGAACTCTCGGTAGGAGGTGATGCGATTGTGGCCCAATGTCACCAATCCATGATACCACCACTCGTGTGCTTCACCCTCTAAGTGTAAAGTGGTGAAACGGATGGCCTCTGTCTCGGTCATCTGGTTGATCTTGTAGTAGGTGTCAAGCTTTTGTACCCAAGCTCTGGCAGTGCATTTGGACGATCCATCGAAAGAAGGTATGGTGAGTTTACCAACTTTTCGGATGAAATCAATGTTATGCCCCTGCTGCTGTGGCAGCTACGGTCCTCCTCTCTGTGGCTCTCTGGGGCGGTTCCTGAGTGTGAGCCCACAATACTCGACTAGGGTCATATCCTGATGGAAGTCACGGACCAATGTTGCATACTCTCTCCGATACTTTGCAATGACTTCTGCATGAGTGGGCGGTCTTTGTGCTATTGGTATCTGTGCTACTACCGGGGGTGCCCTCTAGAAACTGGGAAACAACGGACATGGAATCCTACTCGCAGAGGTGTATGTGTGAGTGGATGACTGGGGTCTATTGCCTGCCCTTGAGTTCCCTTGTGCTGCATGTGGGGCTTGTGTGCTTGGGATGTCCACCATAGCCAATCTATATGCTACCTGAGCCAAGGACTGAGACATGGTCCGCTGACTAGCTAACATATCACTGATAACCTACATGAAGGTTGCATCTGGATCCATGGGGCCCTTACCACTACCCTCTGGTCGCTCATATCTGTCACCTAGCCTCCTCAGATCTGCTTCACGCTTGACCTCGCGCTCTTCTCTTCTCTCTGCTTCTATCTGTGCCTCTTCCTCTTCCTCTTCCTCTGAACTGGGAGGGAAAGGAGGAAAGTTAGGCCTAGCCCTTATTTCCTTGCGCCTGTTGTAAGTGACATATTCATCACCTATGTGCTCACGGCCCTCTGGGTTTTCTACTCCACTCACATTCTTTAGTCACAGGTTGGTACCATTGAAATATCCTCGATCCAGCTGATCAAGATATTTTCTACTGATCTAATGTTTTGTCTTGCGGATCTGATACATTGAGGGTTTCTGGATGCGTTTCAGTTATGTGTTTAAGATCTTTATGGTTATTGCATGTGCATGTTGGTTATTTCATTTGAATGTTGCGTATTTATGGTTTAAACAGTATATAAAGGATGCATGTGGGCGTAAAGAACATCAACTGCTCAATAGCATATATTATGTGACTCAAGCATAGAAATACAATAACATACTGGAAATATAGAGTATAATCGTCAGCTAGATCTCATGGATCATCACTAGAATACAAGAAAATAACATAAAAATACCCATGATCAAAAGATGAACGCAGATCTTATGCATGCATGAATAGATCAGAAAAAATGTGTGATTCTGGAGAAATATGGTAACCGCTAACAACTGGAAATCTCGTCCGAAAGGATAGACCGTCGGAATGCACTGGAAACTGATCCAATAGAAGTTCCCTGGCCTCTAGACTAAAATGAATGAGTGATGGATGTCAGATCTAGTCTCTGAGGCACTAGATCTGGACCCCTAGGGGTTTGCGCACCTCCTGGGACAATTGATGTGCCCCAAATGATTCCACCAACGGAATCTACTGCTATAGGACTCAAAATGCAGAACTGGGTCGGAAGGGTTTTCCCCATATCTTCTTTGGCGCTCCGTCTGCAACCTCAAATGTCCTTCCTGAAGAGTTACACCCTAAATGGTTGGATGATGCGCCTTGCAATATTCCACCGTCAGAATCTGATGGGGAATGGCTCAATCTGAATGCCTTGGCTGGATCTCAACTGGATCGGAAGGAAACTTCAATCTGAACTCGGACCTCGTGCAGCTCCCCAAACCCTCAAACTAACTTGCGCCCTCATTGGTTGAGTTGTGCACTCTACAGTGGATACTCCTAAATAGCACGGTGAAATACCTGGATGGTATCTCCGATGGGCTAGGGTGTGTCTCTCAACACCGAAATTGATCAATGGTGGTGGTTTCCTCCAGAAATCCACAAAACAGTAAGGTCAACTCTGTTCCTCCTCTGGGAACTCTCAACATCAAACCATAACAATGCATAATGAGGAATTAGGTCAAATTCCTCCCTTTATACCCTTCCTAATCTAATTCACCATTGACCTCTCTTAAGCTAGGCACTTTTCCTCCTTAGGTGAATAATTAATTAATTAAGTCCCCCTTTATCACCTTTTCATTCTAATTCTTCGTTGACTTAGGCTTAAGTGACTTTTCCTAAGTTTTTGGCTTAATTCATCGTTTAGCCACCAAATCACCCTTATTTCTCCATCTTGTTCCTTGTTTGTGCCTGACGATAGTCTACGGGAACACATAGACTACTAAGTCACTCCTTGCTGGCCTACTCTTGGGAACATGATATCATAGCTTGTCTCTTTCACCTTCATTCGCCTTCAAAAAATCTTATAATACAATGGATATGAGCGGTGAGATAAAAAATATGCCCATGATTGGTCTTTACCTACCTTAATCTCTCTATATTATAAAGGAAGTCTCTTTTTAAGCTTGCTACCGGGCGGATAGGATCTTCTGTCAAAGCTGAGGAGGAAGACAAAGACAATCTTTTCTGTTTTATAGACCGGACTTACCTTTTCTTCTATCTTTTCCTATGTTTAATCCTAATGTTCTATGATCGATCACTGTCTATGGATTTGATCATATGTGCCTATGGATTTGATCAGATGTGCCTATGGATTTGATCAGATGAATGCCTAGTATAAGGTGGTAGAAGGTGGTAACTGCAGATAGGTTCTTCCATAGCTTGTATAGTGCTCCCTACCTTTGCTACTTTCTCTGTTGTTGTGGGATGCTACTTCCTTTCTCTATTGCTACTTATGGCTTTGGGTATTCAACATAGGCTGCTAGCGTGATCAGAAGGTCGTGAGCAATAGGGCACTAGTCACTAATACAAAAGTAGTGTTCGATGCATGTTAATTTAATTGTTTTTAATTTATAAACGAAAATCTAGACTTTCTTTTAACAACACTGACTAATATCTATTAGCACATAATATTTCTAGGGTCTTGTGAGTCTGTGTTTTCTACCTAGGTCTGTAATTTTTCTTGTTTCTCCTCTTTTGCAGACCCGATTGTGAGTTCTCCTTCTCGGCTTGTAGTTTTTCTTCTATTTGCCTCCATCCATTTGACAGACCTGTTTTCTTTGTCGGCTTCCTTGAGAAGTATTGGCCATAAGCTTCTCTATCTTCTCTAAGGTTGATCATTTCTCTCTCTGCCTCTGTCACTGAGCCTTCATTCTCCCAAGTCCCATCCATGTTGCCCAAGTCTTCATCGTCATAGGCCGCAGCACTTAGAGCGTTTAAATAGGGACTCAAATCAAGCAAGAGTGGGAATCAAGAGTTCAAATGTTGTAAAATTGATCAACAAGGATCGTGAAATCTCGATTCACGAAAGGAGAGATTTGGGTCGTCTGATCATGAAGAGCTGAGGGTCGTTGATCTGACATCGGCAATTTTCGAAGATCAGGAATCGGGAGTTCGGGGTTCTCGTCGTGAAGGTGCATCCATAGCCCAAAATACCAGGACCCGAAAGGTCAATGGTTTCAATCTGAGTCGTTCAAATTAAGGGACGCGTGGCATAGGATCAGCAGGATCACGATTTCATGGATCGGGCTTCAGAATTGGAACATGGTGCAAGACCCCTGAAATGCGAAATCGAGAAACGTTCAAGAATTGGGCCCGTGGTCTCAGCACGTGGTCACATGATAAGCAGGTCTAGGAAAAGGGGCCAGCACTCATCACTGGTTGGTGTTTCATGTCGTCAAGGAAAGTATCGTGGTCGTCCATTTTGTATCCAGATCAGTCGTCTATCTCAAAGGTTGTTTTAATATTTCGGGCATCGCGATGTTGGAATCAAGTTGGAGTGAAAAATCCCGAAAGTCAAAGTCCCGATAGCGCTTTGAATGAAAGCTCTGGGTCGCAGCCCAAGGTCACATGCAGGATCAGAGTGACAAAGGGGAGCCGCGCCAAAGGGCTGAGAGCACCTCTGTTGTATGTGGAAGGAAAGCAGCGTAGCCTGAGGCATCGATATCATTTTGAAGAAGTCATGGGCATCACCTGGGGAATTCATGGGTGACAGGCTCCATCCTGATCCCAAGGCAGTTAATTAATGGAAGTAGGGGGAGGTAGTTGAAACCTCGTTTCAACCTATAAATAGGAAGCATGGAAGCATCAACCGTGGAGGCAGGATGTCAATCCAAGGTTTCTTTGTAGATGTATTTTCCTGCAAAGCCCATGCTATCTTAAATTTGCGTCTGACAAAGGAAACCTATGCAGTCTGACAAAAGAAGGAAGAAACACAAATCTTTGAAGGCAGTGGTCAGATTGTGTCCTTGGGGGGCCATTAGCAGTTCTGGGTATATATACTCAATTTTATATTTTGTAAGGGTCGATGGTAGAGAAAAGCTCTCGTATTGTAAAGTTTTAGAAAAGCCTCTAGCTTCTGGTTATGTATCTATATTTGAGACTTCTTGTTTAATGTAATTCAGCGTCCCTTCATCTCTTTGTAGCAACTGTGTTAAAACACTTGGTCATGGGTGATCCAGTCGAGGGTAGTTACGTTTCTGTGATGTATGTTTGATCACAGTAACATCGCCACCAGTTTTAATCAGCTTCTCCTGTCTTATTTTCCCTCTGATACTGAGAGCTCGGGCATGGAGTTTCCAGTCGATTATTTGTGACTACTTTGTAATGTATGATTGATTGCAGAGTTGTTATAGCGTTTTCAGTTCCCTGAAGTTGTGAATTTGAGAGGATCTTAAATTTGAATCTTTTCCTCCTTAGGTTGTTGGATGATCGGATGTCCCTAACAGATATTTTCACTCTCCTCAAGTTCTTCCCCCTACTCACTACTATACCTGACTTACTAACTGGAGTTAAACCAAGACCTCACCTGCTCGTGCATATCAGTCCAGTTTTCTGAGTTAAAACGATACTTTCTTAACATTGTGCCCATTAGACCGCCCTTATATTTATTTTTCATGACATACAAACTGATGGGTATCAGACTTACCTCTGCCACAATCTAGGGGTGACTTCTGGTGCTAACAATATCCATTCAAGGCTTTCAATCTACGTGTCTTCTTAAGTTAGTCCTTTTTGGTCACTACCGAACAGTTGGCGCCCTTTTATTTTAAACTCAATTGTTAATTAATGTTTATACATGTTCACTCACAATTTGATAATTGTGAGCATGTGTAAGCCTCCTTATGGGGTCTTTTATGACCAAGGTTCTGATTATTGACTCGCCCTAAATATTTCCAGTGAGTAATTTCCTCTAATGATCATCACACTTTTAAACGAATTATCATAAGTTAGAACTTACGAGTAAATTTTGTACTCTCTTTACATCACTACTAAAATTTGAATCTTCCCTTATGTAATTATGGTTTTCATTATATATAGCAACATATATATTATATGTATATAAATTACATGTACATAATTAATAATTTAGTTTTATACTTAATTAATAATTATAATTAATAGAATCTTGTAGTTAGTGGATTGATAAATTTTACATTGAGATGTTAAGAATTACTAATTCGATATTAAATATTGGATGTCGATTTTGAATCAATAGGTTAGCAATTGTTTCACTATGATATTGATGACAAAAATTTCCAATATTTTTTACTTGGATTATTTGTACATAATTCTTATTTATGGTAATTTAACTTACAATCGGCGCAATTGATACAAGTAAAGATGGTGTGCAAACTTTGAATCTCACTGTAAAGTGGGTCAAAATGAATGTACATATTGTTGCTAGATCTTAAACAAATTGATTTGGACTTATGTGAGCATTGTGTTTATGGAAAACAGAAGAGAGTCAGATTTATGAGAGTCGGAAAAGAAAAGAAGAATGAAAGGTTAGAGCTTGTGCATACAGATGTATGGGGACCAACTCAGGTATCATCTCTTGGTGGCTCTCGTTATTATGTTACTTTTATTGATGATGCAACTAGAAAAACTTGGGTTTATTGCATTCGACAAAAATCTGATGTTTTTGATACTTTTAAGAAATGGAAAGCTTTAGTTGAGAATGAGACAGGAAAAAGTTTGTAGTCTCTAAGATCATATAATGGAGGTGAATATTGCAGCAAGGAGTTTGATGATTACTATTCATACCATGGGATTCGTAGAGAGAAGACAGTTCCAAGAACACCACAAGAAAATGGTGTGTTAGAAAGGATGAACAGGACAATCATGGAGCGTGCAAGG
>WSFP011298379.1:0-45908 GCA_009831015.1 Picea engelmannii | reverse complement strand
TACTTGAGCACAATCAACTTGTCAACTTATAAAATTTGTTGGCCTCCTTCATGAGGCTTGGGATGCTCACCATTACAATGATATATGGTTACACCATGGAAGGAGGTTTTATACTAGCCTTGGTGCATGACCATAGGTTCATGAAAGTGGATAGGTTTGTTATGTGCATGAGTGATATTAATCACATGATGAAGCTTCCCAATAGTCTCATGGTCAATGTGTGGAGAAAGCTTTTTCCTAGAGCCATCCAGGATGTGGTATTAGGTGCCCACAAGTCCAGTGCCTAGATGGATATAGAGGGAAGGATTGAGGATCATGTTTATGTAGACTCAATTCAAATTTTGGAGGTCATTGTTAGCGAATCCCAGTAACTGGTGAGTAGGAGTTGGAAGAAGGAGATTTACAATGAACTTAGGTTGCGATTTTTCCAATGCATTCTTGAAGATCACGATGCCTATTGGGACCCTCATCCTTTTCCAATTTATACCAAGATTTGATGATGGGATTTCATTTTCCATTTGTGTGTGTAGGTTTAGATGTTGGAATTACATTGTAACCATGGGTTTTGAGTTAGATTGTTATGAGTGCAAATGGTTGTTGACAGTTAAATGTGAAGATGCACTTGTGTCTGCAACAAGATTTGTTTTCATTTATACACAATTGATGGGATTCTTGAATGAAAGACATCAATATTGATACGAAAATGCAATGGCATCAATAATAATCTCATGTTTTTTTATAGTCCATTCATAAACTATTTTAATGCAAAACATCAATATTTTGATGATAGAGTTATGGTGTGTTTCTTTTCTTAATTAAATTGTTTATGATATTTTGGGGTGATTTTGTTTTTATTTTGTAAAAAGGAGATTTCTCAAAAGAAGAATTATAACTATGTCGAATAAGATCGAATTACTAAACACAAGTTTCATTCAAATAATATGTGCTTATAGCCTAGGATTTTATTTGATGGTGATTTGAAGTGTGATAACACTCGATCGTATGGCATGGACTCTCCTAAGGTTGCATGTCTAGGAAGGGTCAATATTTTTTTATATTAGTTTGTTTTTGGTGATGTTTCAGAGGGTTATCCAAGCTATCACGTAGTGCATGCACCATGGGTTTGGCCTCCTTCATGGATCAACTTGGTCTTGTTGATGATTACAACCACGTGAGACATCCTCTAGGACACAAACTGATTGAGTTGACTTGAGAGAGAGCCCATGATTTGGGTGTGTGGTTCCTATCTGAGACAAAAATGGAACGTAGTGATGGCATCCTCCTTACAAGGAGTTGAGAAGAACTCCAGATGATTCTCCTGTGTAACGCAGTGAGAAAGGAGATCTATTGAGTTGGACGTGCCTTTGGCTGAGTACAAGGTGAACGTGTGAATTCCCATGAGCTAGGTGCATCTTTATGAGACAGAGATGAAACAATGTATTATCCTCCTTTGAGCAGAGAGTTGAGATGATGAAATCTAGAGGATTATCTTAAGTAATGCAGTGGGAAAGAATATCTGTTGAGTTGGACGTGCTTGTGGATGAGCACATGTAAACGTGATCCTAGTGGCTGAGCACTAGTGAGTGTGGCTCTCCTGTGAGGCGCAGTGAGATAGAGATATGAAAATCCCTATGGATGTTCCCTTAGTGGCTGAGAAATAGTGGGTGTATGAGATCCCTTGCTATATTGTTCAAGAGTCAGACTTACCTGTAACCTTAATTGTAATGTAAAGGGTACAAGTCGGCCCCACCTTAATGTAAAAGGTAATTAATTTGGTAATTATTAATTATATTGTGAGTTAGTGAGGTCGGCCCTATTGTTCCAATAGACACTTTTGTTGACAGGTTCAGTCTAATATAAGTAAAGGTAAAATCCCCATTGAGGAATCATATCTTAAGTGTGAGTTTGGAAATTTTAGCAAGTACATCTTCTTGGGAAAAGTGCACACCTCTCTTGGGCGCTAGTCTTGTAGGGTTTGTGAGCACCCTTTTGTGTGATAGGTTTTCTTGGTGGTGGAGATATTTCTCTTGAATAATATAGCAAAGGATTGGCTGGGTTTTCTTCCCTTGTTGAGAAGGGTTTCCCAAGATACTTCTTGTGTACTTGTGCATGGTGTTTCTTCTTGTGATCTTGGTTGTTGCAACAAAATTGTTCATGGTTTAAGTAAAATGATAAAATGGAATGAACTTCATGCTTAAACCTTACCTATTGAAAAATCAACATGGTTTCAGAGCGTAGGTCTTGAAGAACCCCTGCACAAGCAATTAAAAGCTAATCCATCCTCCTTCTGCAATTTTGTACGACCTCTAGGGTTTCTGCAGAAATATGTACGACCCTCACTTTTTTGACCTTGTTAGCACCTTACACGTGGATGTTAGAGATTAAAATTGGATAAATGTGTATGGCCTTCCTCAACGCACCTCCAAAGATATTCAAAGTGAATTTCCAAGGATTTTGAGTTTTTGGCCCTAGGGTTTCTAGGGTTCCAAAATTTTATGTAGAATCTTGATCTTAAGGTTTTTGCAACTTCTTGAAGAAATGGTTCAGCTCAACAAGTATTCCCGTGACACTCTCAAATTTTATTGTTGGCATTCATAAGGCCAACAGAACCGAAGGTTACTAATCCAACCTAACCATTAGGTTTACCAAGTCTAGTTGGCAAGAGTTTGTGAACAAATCCAAGAAAATGAAGAACAAAACTTTAGTAGAAGATAGGCTTGATGGATCAAGCAAATTCATCTCCTGGAAGTCAAGGCTTCAAGTCACCCTTGAATAATATGACCTTTTGAATGTGGTGACAAAAACTTTACCAGATACAACAACTGATGAAGAGAAGGAAATAAGAAGGGAAGAAGATATCAAGGCAAGAAAAATAATCATCTACTCAGTAAGAGATAATCTCTTACCTCGTATTTCCAACCTAAAGACAACTTATGAAATGTATGAAGAACTAAAAGATATATTTGAAAGTGACAACACCCACAAAGCTCTTACCTTAAAGGGTCAACTTCAAAGTACCAAGATGACAAAGGGTGATACAGTTGCTACCTTCTTTATGAAGATATCAGAGATCAAAGAACAACTAGGTGCCATTGGAGAAATCATGTCTAATAGATAAATTTTCCTATCTACTCTCAACAATATTCCAAAACAATGGGAACCTTTTCTTCAAAGCATCAATGGAAGAGAAAAGTTACCAACTTTTGATCGTTTGTGGACAGAATGCACTCAAGAAGAACTTAGACTTAGAAATAGAGGAGTGGAAGACACCCCTGATGACAAACATTCTCTTTCACTTCATACAAAGAAAGGAGGAAGATTCAAAAGAAACTTCAGAAAAAATTTAGAGATGAGAAGTCTCCATCAACCCCAGGTCACAATCAGAGAAGCAATGTTTCAAAAATTCAGTTCTTCAGATGTGACAAATATGGGCACTATGTAAGAAATTTTCCAACCAAGAAGAAATGAAGACAATGTGCTTCCACCACTGACATTGACCCAAACCCAACCCAAAAGAATGAAGATAAGAGAGAGAAGTACTTCCTCTAAGAAAAAACATAGAGTTGAGCATGACTATAGATCCAGGTAAATTAGTTGATCATTAATTTTATAGTTGATTGCTTCCTTAATAAGTGAAGGGTATTATCTCCAGTATGGGATCCCTCATGAATTGGACCATTATCCCTGGTACGGGAGTCCAAACCTTATTGATTGATTATTATGCTGGTCAAATAAGACATAAAAGGCCTATCAAGAAAATAAAATAAGACTTCCATCCTTCCGACTTTAGAGAGAGTTACTTGACTCAACAGAGAGTCAAAACAAAATAAAAGGAAGGAAGAGACAATACCTTCTCCCCCTTCAATAGTTCAGAGGGAGACAAACAATATTCCATCTGTTTCAGCTGCTCTAGTTGATATGCCGAGATATATTGCAGTAGGGCATAAAAGGCCTATCGAGAGTCAACACAACTCTACAGGAGGAAGAGAAACATACAAGTTCCTCAAGGGACATCTTGAGAAAGAAACAAATATTTTTCAAGATATCCTTCAGCCATGAGCCACTTCATTGATTCTAAGACTCCCTGTCATGAAGAAGCAATAGGTGAACAAGTATGGAAAGATGTCATAACAAAAGAATACCGGTATATCTTAAAGAATGAAGTATGAGATATTGTTTAGAGACCAGAAGGGAAGTCTGTGATGATTTCCAAGTGGATGTATAAGATCAAACATGCAACCTATGGAAGTGGCAAGAAATACAAAGCGAGACCTATAGCCAGGGGATTCTCACAAGTAAAGGGAGTCAACTATGATGAGACATATTGATCTAGTAGACCAATGCACTTTCATCTGTACTACCATCCATGAGTTGGAAACTATATCAAATAGATGGATTCTTGATGAGTTTGGGTTTCAGAAAAAGTGTTGCTAAACCAAAACTATATTACTACATTTGTGACGAAAGCCTGATTTTGATGACTTATTCAGGAAGCCGTGTTGTTGGATACAAGTAAGCTTTGAATTCTGGTTTCGAGATGAAGGATCTGAGTATGATACACTACTTCTTGGGACAAATAGTATGACAGAGGACAGATGAGATTTTTCCTGAGTCAAGGAAAATATAAAGTGGGAATATTAAAGAAGTTTAGTATAACAGAATACAAATCCACGGTGATGGATTTGAAGAAAATGAATGATGATGATTTCGATGAGATGGATCCACAGTTGTTTGGGTCATTGATGACTTGATTCATGCTATGCAGTGAATGTGCTTATTCAATCCATGAGTCAGCTGATATAAACTCACTGGATAACATTAAACCATGTATTAAGATATATACGAGGCACAGTTGGATATGACCTGAGATATGCCTCTAGTGTGAACTTGAGTTTGTAGGATATGCCGAGGCAGATTGAGCAGAGATTATAGTGGACTGGAAGAGCACATTTGGTTGTTTTTTTTATTGTGAAGGTTGTCATGGTTTCCTGGTGCGACAGGAAAAAAATATCTGTGGCCTTGAATATCACAGAAGCATATTATATATCATTGAGTGTGCGAAGAAGTGCAGCTTCATAAACTTATGAAAAATTTACTTGATCATGAGATGGATTCTATGATTATAACCAGAGCTATGTGAAGCTCTTTGAGAAACTTGCGTTTCATGATAGATTGAAACACATTGAGATAAAATATCATTTTCAAAGACATGATGCAGAGGAAAGCAGTACACGTGTTGTGCCTTCCAACACATGAACAAATTGCTGACACCTTCACCAAACTGGCTCGGTGAAGAATACCTCTCTAGTTGAGAGGGAGTGTTGATGAATATAGCCAAGACAAAGTTCGAGTACTTCCGTGCGAGACTTGGCCTGATGGAGAATGCCTCCCTAGCTGAGACGAAGTGTTGATGATTACAACTACGTGAGACATCCTCCAGGACATAGACTGATTGAGTCGACCTGAGAGAGAGCCCATGAGTTGGGTGTGTGGTTCCTATCTGAGATAGAACTCAAACATAGTGATGGACTCCTCCTTACAAAGAGTTGAGAAGAACTCCAGATGATTCTCCTGTGTAACGAAGTGAGAAAGGAGATCTGCTGAGTTGGATGTGCATGTGGCCGAGCACAAGGTGAACGTGTGAATTCCCATGAGCTGGGTGCATCGTTATGAGACATAGATGAAAACGATGTATTAGAATCCTCTGAGCAAAGAATTGAGATGACGAAATCCAAATGACTCTCATGTGTAATGCAGTGGGAAAGAAGATCTATTGAGTTGGACGTGCATGTGGATGAGCACAGGCGAACATGATCTTAGTGGCTGAGCACTAGTGAGTGTGGTTCTCCCGTGAGACGCAGTGAGATAGAGATATGGACATCCCTATGTATGTGCCCCTAGTGGCTGAGCACTAGTGGATGTATGAGATCCCTTGCTATATTGTTCAAGAGTCAGACATACATGTAACCCTAATTGTAATGTAAAGGGTACAGGTCGGGCCCACCTTAATGTAAAAGATAATTAATTTGGTAATTATTAATTATATTGTGAGTTAGTGAGGTCAGACCTATTGTGCCAATAGACACTTTTGTAAAAATACAATTATAATGAAATTCATAATATTTATGTAAAAAATATATTTCATTATAATGAATTCAATTAACATAATGAAATTGATCTTTTTTTAATAAGATAGTTACATTATTGTTACAATGTAATTGTCATGCCCCATATAATAATAATAATAATAATAATAATAATAATAATACTGCTAAAACGGTCCTAATAAGTACTTATATGAATAAATAATAATAAAAAGTATAAAATAATTATCCTAAAGGAGGTCATCATAAGTACTTATTATGGATATTTGAGTAATTAAAGAAAATGGTAAAATAAGTAACAACAATTATGGAGAGACCCTAAAAATATAATAAATAAGTAAATAAAGGATCCTAGGGGATTTGGTCCTTTACCATAGATGGAATCTATATAAAGAGGGAAAATAAGGAGAAAAGGACATCTCTCATTGGATGAGAACAAGGCTAAAGAATTGTTGGATGGGTAGTTGATTGAGGGCTCATGGGTGACTTGCTACTAAATATTAGAGTAGCAAGGAATACAATTGGATGGAGAGTCATCCCCCACTTTGTGTTGTAGTTTTATAGGTCGAGTATGAAGGTATGACTATGTTTTTCAAGTCACTAGGTTGCAGGTAAGTTGGGTTCTTCAACACAGGTAAGTTCCTCACCTCTTTTGTAAGTCGATTAAATTTCTTTAAGGTTTCCTAAATTACAAATGAAACATTATTTAATTGGGTAATTTATGAATTTATGTTTGTTACACAAGGGTTTCACCTTGTTGATTAATATCTTATCATGTTCATTCATAAATGGGGTTTTTAAATTGTGAACAATAAAGTCACTATATTGTAGGTATTGTGGGGTCTCACGGGGTTTATAGGTATTGGGGGGTATAAAAAGGGGTATCTAGTAAAATAAGGGTTTCTCTTATTGGAAAGATGTATTGGGAGGGGGTTCAAAAAGATGATTTTGGGAGGTATTTATCAATATCTAGTGAAATTAGGGGTATTCATTAATATCTCATGAACACAAGCGCTATGTCACAGGTTCACTGAGTGAAGACCCCGTGGTTTGTTACAACCTTAAGACATTATGTATGGTATCAGAGCCACGATTCTAACCCTTTAGGCCTATGGGCCTTCCCAATTAGTCTAATAAAAATAAAAATAAAAATAAAAATGAATTTAAATTATTCTTTCTCTTCACCATCAGAATGCAAATTTGAAATGTAGATCTGGAATGTGGAACTAAAATTTAACCTCAAAGGCAACTCGATTAGCATCATTTCCATTCCATGAAGGATCTAGTAGTTATGTGTTGGCTGTAAGAATAGTCAATGGATGGACCTAAACCTTGGTATTACTAATTAACAGATTTGGAGATCTATGAGAACATTGATCTAAAATTTTGATCTAATCCTCCATAAATAATTTTGAGAAAGGGATCATTGAGCACATGGTCAATCTAACAATTTGAAATGCATATCTATCGAAGTGTATGGTTACATAAATTGGATCTCCACATGAATATCCATTAGGGTTAGAATGAAAAAGTAATTTGATTGACCGACCTTGCACTACTTGTATAGTAGTCTAGTTCACTAGCACATGCCTACTCCCTTACTGGCATAAGTTGTATTGGATGGATGAATAACTTAGTTAGTTGGGTGTAAAATATAGAGAAGTCCATTGTGAGGACTAGAAATAACAAGAAAAGGAAGGAGTGGTGGAGAAGATTTTAATCTTTTTGAACTAGCAGGTAGGTGCTTTCTTTCTCCAAAGTCTAGTTGCTAGCGATGTAGTATTTGTTTTTCACCTGATAAAAGAAGAGCCTTTCTTTGTTTAGCATTCAAAACTCGTCTAGTAGACTCTGATGAAAAAAAATATATTCAACAGACCAACCTATCTCAATTAAATTTTTACCTCTCTCGCAAAAGTTCCTTTGGGCACTTGGTTAGAACGATTCTACATGTATTCAAGCAGGTTTGCCAATTGTTCGTTAATACTAGAATCTTATGACAATTAACATTTTTTTTTATGAAATTTATGAAGTTTTACTAGAGAATCATGTGAGATTATGAATACAATATGCAAACGATAATGGAAATTGCTTCTCTGCTTCATCAATGGAAGAGTCACACACAATGTATCAAGTGTACCAATTTTGTTTATTTGAACGTGATTTTGTCAATGGCAAGTTAATCCATATAAGAAATATGAAAATCAAATGAAAATTCACATAGAGAAACATCCATTACAAAATAGACATGCATCTCAAGGAAGGAAATAGACACATTAAATATGTAACGTACTATAAATGCAACTAGTTAACCCTAGGAAAGGAATGAATTTTAAATTTGTATTTTTTTGTAAGATATCACCTTGGCTATTTTCTGGAAGATTCTTCTTCCGCTATGCCTTCAACTAAATCACTATAAAGAATAGGGTGAGTTCTTTTTTGTCGTAGTTGTAGTTTATGGTTCATACTCAATATTTAATGGGAAACAAGGTTTCGTGAATGCCTCAATTATTGTAAAATATACATTTTTCTACGAAGTATAATGTAGAGTCATTAGTTCCATGCAATGCATAGTGGCCTACTAATTTTCTTAGGTTTTCATTCAAGAATCCCTATTATACATGCTAATGGTTTTAAAAGGTTGAATTGGTTTTCTTTGTGTAAAACGACCTTTACAAATTTGTGGATCACATAAATGTTTGTTTCCTTCTTCATTGTCGTGTTTGCAACTATTCGCCTCTCTTCTACAAAGCAAGTATTCATAACCAATGTATTTGATCTTCTCTTTGATTTATTCCACTACACCATAATAATCTGGTACTCTTTTATCATTGGTCATTCACCACGATGGGGTCAATGTTCACATAGGCTATCTACTTCCCAGATATTTTTATCATAGCCATTATTATGCTTGCCGATAGGCATGGTATATAGCTTTGAGTTAGGCTTGAATTTCTATTAGTTCATGGTTGACCAAAAAATATATACCCCTTTATCTAAAGTTTTAAAAAATAATGATTTATTTTAAATTTCAAATCTTATTTATCTGAGATATTATTGGCCAAAGACTTTGAAGTCTTATTGTTGCCTTCACTCCCCCCAATGTTATTGTCATAAATTTTTCTGCCATCTAGTTATTTCGTACATCATCTAGTCATTTCATGCATGCTCCTTCTCTCCCTATCTTCTTAAACAATACTTTCATTATTATATTCGGAAGGTATATGCTACCTAGTAGCCTTGTTTCTTTCTGTTTCTTATGCTTTTCATTGCTTGTTTGTTGGATACATTATTGCAACAATTGTTGTAATACTTTCATAATAATAATAGTACATAGAGAAAATTCGTAAAAAGATTTCCATGGGACGTCATAAGGACAAGTCCAAGAAGCTCACCGCAACTAGGATGGTGCATATTTTTCTCTAGTCTTTCAATTTCATTTTTTGATGAACACTTGATTAAGGTTTCACTTTTTTTTTGTTTATTTTCTCTTGATTTTATTGTCCAAATCTCGGACCCCTATAATGTTTTTCTAAAACTCTATGCCACTATAATTAAAAACAAATCAATTGAATAAATAAAATAAATTACCTAAACTTTTCTTTATTTTAGCAGAAGAATTCTGGTTACTTTTCCATGCGATGCGATATGATGCAATGGTTTCAAAAATCTTCCAGGTTTGAGAAGAGATTTTTGTGTCAATCCTTGGATTTTTACATGGGGGCTTCACCTTGTTGATCAACATATTTTCACGTTCATTCATAAAGGGGGTTTTTAAATTGTGAAAAATAAAGTCAATATATTGTAGGTATTGGGGGGATGTGAGGTCTCAAGGGGTTTATAGGTATTGGGGGTATAAAAGGGGTATATAGTAAAAATAATGGTTTCTCTTATTGGAAAGATGTATTGGGAGGGGGTTCAAAAAAAGGATTTTGGGAGGTATTTATCAATATCTAGTGAAATTAGAGGTATTCTTTAATATCCCTTGAATGCGGGTACTATGTCATAGGGTCACTGAGTGAAGACCCCGTGGATTTTTATGGGCTTGCCTTCTATTGATTACAGTTTAATTCTCTGCCCCCTCATCCGCCTTAATCATTTCCTGGTGTTGCAGGCATGAAAACACTATTAGAAATCCGACCTGAAAACACTTTTAGAATATGATCATTTGGGTTTTCAACCAATCGTATTTCACACATGGTATTTCCACTGAAAGAATGTGCAAGCATCTACATGGACCATGAAATACCAAACAATCATCTACTAGAAACAAAAAATCCAGTCCGAGTTTCTACAAACTTAAATACTAGCACAAAAATGTGATATCATGTTGTGTCATGCAGTGTCAAGTTAGGAAAGGCTACAAATCTCTTTGATCTATGAAAAGTCAATGAACTCAACATGCATTTCAACCCTAATGTCATCTATTCCAAGTATGTCCTCTATATGAACTCTAACTTCATGAGTTTATTTCTATTGGTTTGACAAATATTGCACTGGTATATTATTGTTTGGATGAACGACTTTAATCTGTTTGGGCCCTATCTAAATGCTAATAAAATTGGCTTGATGTTTCTACAAACAACATTAATGCTCTCACTAAACCGAGTCTTGTAATTCGATGGAGGAAAATATCGATACTTGTTTCGGTGATCCAATATCTTCTCATCAACTTCACCTCGTATTCGATCTTGGCCAATAGATAGAAATGTTCCTCTTACTTGGGATCGGTCAAATATTTCATCACTTGTTTAAGGTGATATTTCATTATGCTAGTTACATATTTAATTAGGATAAGAAACAAAATTAAAGTTGAGCTTCAATTTCAGGTGAAGTATTCATGTTAGAATTTTATAGAATCACAAAAGATGTGAGCAACTTACCAAATGAAATAGCTAGAGTTTGAATCACCAAAAGGCTATAAATCCTTAAAGAAGAAAAATGGAAATGGTGCTTAATGTTTAGCTTAGGTATTAGAAATTTTACGATCACCACTTTTTTTAATTTTATAGACTCACAAAAGATGTGAGAAAGGCCATAAATCCTTGAAAAAGGCCAGAAATCCTTGAAGAAGAAAAATGGAAATGACGCTTAATGTTTATCTTAGGTATTAGACATTTTACGATCACCACCTTTTTTATTTTTATAGACTCACAAAAGATGTGAGAAACACATGGATAACATAAATGAATACATTGCTAGTGAGGAGTCATGGTTTTTTACACATGGATAACATAAATGAATACAATCGTTTAAGTCATGGTTGTTTACACAGTATATTTCAAAAGTAACCACCACAATCATTTTTAACCAGGTGGTGGGATCAATCGTGGAAATATTTGTTCTCAAATATCAAAATAATAATTAGTCGTTGGGTTGTTACAACTTATAGAAGTGAGGAAAAACAAATCCATATTTACATTGCTTGAAAGGTTTAACCCTCTAGTTGTCTTCCCTTTCATGAATATCATTGACACTCACATATTCTTGTTGTTAGTGAGAATGGAAGCGTTGATTTGGTATGTCCATTGAATAGGTTTCTTGCTATCTACACAATCACCGCTGGACCAAGGAAAAAGATAATTTCACCGTCAATTTTCCTTGTGCAAGTTTGTGTGTTCCAAATAAAAGGGAAAACATAACCAAGTTGATGATGTCAATGAACATAGAAAAATAAATTATCCCAACCAATATATGATATCCCCTTCTTAAATGTCTCTTTAGTTGTTTAGTGATTGCACCTCTAGTGTGAAAAGGTTAAAAATAAATCAATTTGGAGGCCTTATCTAGATGCTTTACACTAGAGGTTTACACAGGAGTCTCTCTGCCCTATATGCTAATGGTAATCCATCACACACTCACAACTTATTAGAGCTACAATAATAGACTGGTGTTGTAATCCCTATATCACTAATATGTAACCCTACACAACCCAATGGTGGGCTCTCCATCGTAGCAAATTGCTTGTATTTAATGTTGTATAATCTAACTGGTGGATTTATTGTATTTTATTTCCTATAGCTTGTATTTTATTGTGCTATAATATAGTGGGAAGATTTTTTATATTTGTGTTTCATGTAGCTTCACATTTTAATGCTACATAATATAATGAGTGGACTCCTTGACCATCCCTTTGATATCATATACTTTTTTAGACTCCTCTACATTAACAGTTCTCTCATAGTTCTATAAGAAGGAACTGAGATTTTGTTTCTAGATTGTATTATAAAATATTTTGTTTCCTTCAATTTTGATTGGTATATGGTCGAGCTGGTATTGGAAGGGAGAAAGTAAGTGGATCTCAATAAGTACCCATAGGGCATTGTTTCCACCCTCTTGAAATCCATATATGTTCAAGCTCGAAAATAAAAGTATGATTCCAAGTGTTTTGCAATAGTTAGAATGAGAATAAGGGAGCCCAAAACTACCACACTAATATTATCATCAAGGACTATCTATCTATCTATCTATCTATCTATCTATCTATCTATCTATCTATCTATCTATCTATATATATATATATATATATATATATATATATATATATATATATATATATATATATATATATATAAATTATCAAAACTTAGTGCAAGAAGGTATGCTCATATTATCCAAAAGAAATTGGGCCTTCCTACTCCTTTATTATGGGATCTTGTGACTTCAAATTTATTATTAGATTGGAAAAGATTGTGTATTCTCATGATTTCTACCTCAAGCTATGAACCGAAATTGTCTCTAGGCTTAAATTATTGGACGATATTATTCTTCTTATATCTACCTCTAGAAAGATTGTCCTTACTTGAGCAAAGGTAAAGGATGAGACTTACATAGCCTTTGAGAATATATATATGGTTTTAACTGAATTTAGGAAGATCCAGTGATAGTAAGCTTCATATTTAAGTTTCTTAAATTATGACCTCGTGATGGTTTGCAGGTTGGATATAGAACTATGAATACTTTTTGAGTTGTCCTACAAGCAAGAAATGGAGACATGCACGACTAGTTCTAATAACAACAAGGTTTTGTAGGATTAGGAATGAAAAATGGTGTTAATGATAAGTCTTATGGTAGAAATAATTAAAAGTAAAGTGGTTTTAATACCTTACAAAATTTATGAAGTTAAGGTATTAAAGATGGATTTAATTCAAAAGAAAATAATAGTATATTGATAGAAAATCAATTGTGTCTATAAGGGATTATGTTTTCAAAGTAATGAAGATTATGTAAGCTGCCTAGTAAATGATGAATTCTTCAAGAAAGTTAATGAAATGTTATTTGGTTGTTGTTGCTCTGAGGACATTGCTTCTTGAAGAGGGGAATAATGGTATACTATAATGACTCCTATTACAATAAAAAAACAAATCCATTGAAAATCATATGCTTGTATTGTTATACTTAGCATATGGTTGGTTAAATGTTTAATGCATGTGAATGTTTGACACTCTTATATAATTCTCATGGTGATTCCATGAAAGGATAAAGATCCAATGGTGCTCAATACCATATAACAACTCTACTATCATATTGATCGTCATCTTTACATGAGTCTTTTCTTTGTCATAGGTATTGCAAGTTACTTTATTAGTTATTATGTTATACATTCATTCATAAAGTAACGTAACATTACTCATCCCTACTCTTATAAATTCCTTCTCTTCTTCACAAGGACAATTTATGGTTCTAAGGTTTGGAGAGGACTCATATTGATTATGGTAAACTTTCCTTCTATCATTATTTAGAATATTTGTGTCTCATGGTTCATAAGAATTATAAGTCTTATAACATACTCTGAAAACCATATATTGGTTATCAATAATTTTATCAACCGGAATTAATTTTTTTATATCCACAATGAATATGGATCTTAACTCATTCCTCCAAATCACAATATATAAATCATTGTCATGTAATATAATTAATATAACTTACCTACGATGATAGTTATGGAACAAATTCATAAATCTCATTTTCATATCGATTATCTCACCCTATCCCTTGACCTTAGGGTCTTTATGACTTACTAACACAATGATTATAAACAACAGTTGTGATTTGGAAAGGGCATACCACCATCACGTCCTATTAAAAAAAAACTTGGGTTAACTTAGACATGTTAAATAATAGACTCTGCATAGACTCTAGTTGACATTAAAGTGAGTTTAATGTTTTGTTTACGACGAAAATTCCTCATAGGTCATGTCTTGGTTCCATTTAAGAAATATGTCAGTGTTGCACCTAACTCGTACCGTATCCATTACCGTGGCATGGTATACACATTTCTCTCTAATCCATTGTTCTAATGCTATCAAGTGGTGGGCATTAGAAGTATTTTCTCTACTCCACCATCGAGTTTTGATATATATCCTTTTGGGTTTACAGAAAGATTCCAAACCAGAGCGATAACAACTACCAATGTAAAACCAGTGATAGTGTCATTGAGTATACAATTTGTTGGAAAGTTGGTTGTCATTGATTTCAACCCTAGAAGAATCCCCAAATCAAGTTATCCCAACCCTAGAATAAGCCCCGAAGCAAGTTTGGAACCATCTATAAGTGATGGGTGTATTTGAAGAAGTCTCCAAAGTGGTCCCCTTATGGCGTAGCTTTAAGCATGGCCCTCATGGGAATATGCTTTGAATAAGTCTACAAGAATCCCTGGAAATATGGTTAAGTGTTTAAGTGCTTAAGAATCCCCATAATTGTGTTCATGAAGCCTGAATTTGACTGAATAAAAAGAGTATAAAGGACATTTCAAATGCATGCAAAACATCCATTGATTAATAGTCCTCGTTAAGTCATCTCTGATGGTAAGTGACGCGCCATGTGGTTTCTCATGTTTGAGGAGTTATTTCCTCTTAAAGATGAATCCCTGAAGTATGGTCAAGAAGACCCATATATAAGGTCAAGAAGTTATAAATTGGCCCTAAATTCAAGTAAAGGAGAAAAATGTGTTGCAAACAAGAAGTTATAGGTCGACCCTAAAGTCAAGTAAAAGAGGTACTTGAAAAAGTAAAAATAGACATTAATAACCTCTCATTTTCATCATTAAATCTTGTGATCTCTTAGAAATATTGGCATCGAATTTCATAGGGAAGATGAAGTGAAGAAGGGTGAAATTCCAAGGGAAGATGAAGTCTTGTGATGATGTGTTCTAAGGTATGTTTTTTAAAGGTCATCTTACCATTTTCGCTATAAAAATTTTTCTAGAATGATTCAGATAGTGGAACATGGATTATATTGAAAAGACATATCAATTTACATTTGGTACAAATTTCAGCTCCTATATCGTTTTACATTTGGAGATACACTCCGTGGAAGATAGGGTTTTTGACTAGTCCTGTAACTAGTCTCAAACAAGTGTTCCGGGTAAAATAGTCATAAGGTATTCATAGAGGATCCAACTTTTGTGAGACCAATTTCATTGGAAAAAAAATAGTCCATAGTATTTTTTGTGTGAGTTTCAGAAACCAATATCAAATAGTGAGTGTGTGGCATGTTGTACAAGTGCACTCTCCAGAATAGGACAAAATTCAGGAAGGTTTTCCATATTCGCTATATCTCATTTTCAAGGATGATTCAAGGAGAGAAACTTGGAGGAATTTCAGAGATAATATTGAAGAATATTGGGTACATGTTTCAGACCTTGATTCATTACATGTATGCCGTTATACTTGTTGGAAGTTAAGTTTTGTGACTAATCACGAAACAAGTCCCAAACATGTGTTCAAGATAAATTGAAGAAGTGATGTTGGGGTTTATATGTGGACCCATGTGGACCTAGAATCTTTATGTGGACCCGATTTCTAAGTAGACCCAAGTTGATGATGATGTTTTATTAGTTATGGTGTATCCAGTTTTGATGATGATGATGTATTAGTATCAGTGATAGTAACAATGATAGGTCAATGATGATGTATCGGTATCAGTGACAGTGACAATGGTAGTGGCATGTTGAGTCTCCATTTATATTTCAAGGAGAAATGAAGGGGAAAGGAAAGGGAGTCGGAGCCTCCTTCCATTTGGTTCTGGATAATATAGGGATTCATAGATTCCTTCAGGTTTGTGCTTGTAAATAAGGGGGTTGGAGCCTCCTTCCAATTGGTGTTGGTAAATCATGGAGTTGGAGCCTCACTGTGAATTATAGTTTTGATATAAGTTAATTATGCTTGATATTTTTCATGTTTATTGTAATGACCAAGAATAAATTACTTTTTAACTAAGTTGTTATTTACATTTCCCTCTCATTTTCAATCGAGGGTTTTTGTTTGTTACAAATATTTGTATTTACTCCTTGTTTTTTCCCTAAGCCTAATCGACAAAGTCTATGGCTCAGGTTTAATATCTCGTTATATTGTTTTAAACCCTAAGTCTTTGTTTTAGATTATTGATTCCTCTGCATTATTTTTGTATTAGATGGTTTCCTCGTTATTCGCTATCAGTTTGTTTATCTCCGACGTTTAAGATGCAGTTACCGATCTCATTTGTGCCCTCTATCAACTTGTATGTAATTTAAACATACCCTCTTTGATATCAAGTGATGGGTCGAGGGTTTCCTATAATGTAAACAAGTTTATAAGTATTCTAATGTTGTTACCTTATGCCAAGACTACATAGTCGTTGTCTCTAGGGTTTTAAAATGTTTACCCTACTAGCACAACCGACTCGCGGCTGAAGAACGCCGAAAGGTATCGACCACTGAAACGCCGCCGTGCTAGTTGAAATGACGCCCAGCTTCCACTGCATCCAGCTACAAACACTTAAACTCAAGGAACGTGGCAATGCAAAGTTTTATACATCTTAATTTTTCTTAATCAGTTAACCTGTCAATCAATGGTTAGAGAAGTAATTTCTTAATCATATTAAGTAAATGTGAAAAAGTAAACAAGGTAACGAAAGTATTCAAAAATGCAAGGAAGTTATGAGCATTAAATTGCATCCATTGATTAGAGAGTATGACTAAGAATATGCCAGCATCTTCAATTGTTAGCCATAAGATTAGAATTTTAGATTAAAAGGTGATCAATTGTGCCCATTGTCAATAGGCGTACGAATTTCGACGTAATTATACATTTAAATCAATATTTGATTATAATCTAATGAATTTATTTTATATATAAATTCCTTTAGCTCTTTTCGACATCTCGTTTCTCTTTCCATTAAATAAAATATTTATATTGCTTCTTTGTAATGTCAGAATGCATAATTTTAATAGTATCTCTTTTCTTAACATTTTACATAGTTACTTTCAGGTTATTTTGAAATAATTCTCTCGTTAGGAATCCTACTCTTGTTGTCATGGTGTTTTTCAATTTATGGTTAAAAGCATCTTTCAGTTACTATAATAAATACAGATATTTATATCCAGGATTCATTCTTTTGTCCTTTTGAACAAGATAACTTCTGAAAAAAAAACTAATAGATAAAAAATTATAACACATATATAAGCTTGCTATATCTCTATTATGTATATATATATAATTCCTTATATTCCTCTCTGCAGATTGTAATATTATTTTTTCTAAAGTATTTATTTCTACAAATTGTTCAAAGGTAATAAGAACATAGTATTCTATTAGCTATAAATAAATAATGCAAATTTTACAACTATTATTTACTACAATAATCACTATATCTTCTGCAATCATTTGCTAATGTAATATTGATAAATCATTGGTAAAACACAGATAAATAAATCCGAAATATATATTTGAGCCTACTTCAGTAACTGGAAGAAAACTGTGTAGAGAACCAGTTCCTCCCAACCATAGACACAAACATCCAAAGTTAGTTTTCCTTGTCACCCTCGAGCCTAAATCATTATTCCATAGGGACTAAAATTATATAACCTTATGAAAATTTATCGGAGTTTTATTATGTCCAGAACAATCAAACTCAATTCCTCACAAGTACTTAGCAACGTCTTGCCTCATAACTTACTTGTATATAATAGTTTGCCTAGGTTTTTTCAAGTTGGCCTCATCCCTAACCCTAGGGAATCTTTTTTGCCCAATGATGCAAGTCAGATATCAATCATCCCAAACTCTCTTTCAAACTTGGTCTAGATCCAAATCTGTTTCTTCTTAAACCATATTTATTGCGAACCAATTCATATTAGGGTACTCTAAACCCTTTACAAGGTGCCTAGGATCGATCTTCTCCCTCACTTATCTAATGGAATTTTTCCACAGTACCATTCCCCATGACCACCACTCAAACACAGAGCGCTAAAATCTGTTCCTTCAATCTAGCTTGACGGATCTTCACTTCCCATCCATATGACTTAATGCTATGACCACGTCTCTTATGTCCTCCTTCAATCTACGACATAGATCCATCTTCCCCCAGATCCAACGGATACACTGGATTGCAGAGCCACAATTAGCACGATGTTTAAACCCAATCCCGAATTTCGCAATGGAAATTTGCTCCCTGGTAACATAATCGACATAGACCGTTGATCTTCTTGCCGATGGATATCTAAGATCTCGGTTGATTGTGGGATGTGAAATATCCCCCTTGTTAACTTTCCCATGGACTTCTGCAATCGTTCTCGTACGTTGATCTGTTTTTAGCATGATCCGACGGTCACGACTTAATCAGTCGTTGACCCCATGGTCCTCCTCTCTACTCCCATATTTGATGGCTGATGTCCATTGATTATCGATTTACTCCTTTCTCTTGATCAGACGGTTATCAACCACTGGTGGTGTGATCTAACAATTTTTGTTCCTTCCTTTGTGATCACTAAACCTTTTGTCTCCACCATTATGTAGGATCATCGATCCTTCTCATGATCAATGATCATTGGAATAACCATTCTAGACCTCACATATGGTAGGAAATTGTACAAGGTATCCTCTCTAGAATTATCCTTCTCGGCCCTATAATACAAACCCTACACCTGTAATTACATGGTATAACATATACAGGTTCCTCAATTCTAATATAAAGATACATTTAATTCTCACAGAGACATACAATGCAAATATCTTCTCGAACAGAGAATTTTCATTCATCAAATGTACACTTAGTGTACATACAGTTACATAGGCTCGCATGCCCTCCTTTATCTAGGTTAAATCAATAGGTTATAATACTCATAGACCTAATTAACATATAATAGGTCCTCTTGGTCTCTGATCTAGTTCTTCTGTTGATTGGTCAATTCCAATCTCTTGGCCTGATAAATATTCATTTGGCCACCTATCCCTGGCCTAATTGACATTCAATTGGCCATCTTTGATGTTTGGCCCTGATCTTCTATGTCTTTCCATCTCTCTTTATCCGTCTAACGCTTACAATAATATACAAAAAGGATTCTGAACTGTTTATGGTTCAGATCCAACAAATCCTCAACGGATTCCTAAGGATCCTCTCTTATCCACTTTCCACTCAACCAAATCCCTATTCTAGGATATACTAATCCCTAAGATCCTCATGAAATATTCACAAGCCTAATATCACTCATGTTCTCACATATTTGAGAACATTTATAATAAAAACCTCACACACATATTCCTCACTCAAACCACTCAAACATACATACTTTCCTATTAAGAAATCAAATCCTTAGAAAACATAAGACCCCCTAGGTTAACCAAATATACAATGATTTTTGGAGCAGAATGCTCCTGCATCAGACTCTCAAGGTTGAAAACATTCATGATCTCCTGATCATGTGTTTCGCATGCTGATGACAATGCTCCAGGGTCCAAAACTTTGTACTGAAGCCTTCCACTTTCTCCACCTGCTTCTCTCTCCTATTGTTGCTTAGTTGTTGCTTGTACTTCTCCTGGTTTCCATATTTTATGATGCAATGCCACACTGGATTTGCTTTCACAAACTGTTGTTGTCACTTGCTTCCTGCTGCTAATTTTCTTCCTTAATGTTGTCTTCTTCTTCTGAGATATCTTCCTCATCAGCTCCATTATCATCTCAATTTCTATGTCCATCTGGTCCTTTGGCTGGTACATACTCTGCCATCTATTGTTGCTTTCTCTCTGTTGAATTCAGTTGTTGTTGTTGTCCACTAATTCCTGCATAATGTCTTGAATTATATCTTCAAGATTCTTTCTCTAATTTCCTTCTTCTATACAACCTCTAATTGACACATTCATTTTCTCTTCTACTTGAATCAGGTCTACATATTCTTTGTATTCTTCACCTTTAATCAACCACCTTTCCAGAAATTTTAACTCTTCCCCAATATTCAACACTTGAGGACTACCTTCTTCCTTAGGTCTAGGTGCTACTTCCATGTCATGTTCATCTTCCACTTGTATGCCTGCAACTTTTAGATCAAAATTAAAATTAAAATTTACCTCTTTTTCTTTACATGCAATAACCATTTCTCTTCCATTGCTAGACATATGTGAACGTTTCCTTTTATTGGATGTACTTTCCCCTTTTCCTAATTCAGGTCCTATCAACAATCTCTCCAAAAACTCTATCTCTTCATTCCACCTGGTAATCATTTAATCAAAATGATTCTCTACAACTTCTTGTTGGCTATCTTCATGAGAGAATTCTTCTTTACCTGCAATGATCCAAAAATGATCCAGAGAAGGATAAGAACAACTCAGAACACACAGAGGCAACTCAGGACACTCAGAATGGATGCAACAGATAGAGAAAGGGAAAAAAATTCAAAGTTCCCAAAACTCAACTAAAATGGCATGATCGCAAAGAGAGCGTTGCAAGATTTCTAATGGTGCAAAAGGCTTGTCAAACGAAGTTACAATTCGAAATATATTTGCGTTCAAAGTTTTTGTCAACCTAGCCCAGTCAACAAGGATGAGTCAGCATCCGCACTGCTGACGTCAGCATCAGTACGAATGATGTCATCATCCATACATCCTACATGGAAAGCACAGAGGATGACACATGACATGATGATGCCAAAATTCCATGTGGCAAAACCAGAGGCTGCCACGTGCCACCCTCTAATAGGATTTTTAGCGCGCCATGTGGGCTGGTAAAAAAGTGCAATGTGGCATCCCCAGGCGATGCCATGTGGCACCACCAGAAGGTGCCATGTGTTTGATACAAAGGTGACGTGGAGGTGACATCAGCATATAGGTGGGGAAATCAATGGATGCCACGTGGCCCAATCGGAGGGCACCACGTGGCACCCCTGAAATGAAGAAGGAGCCTCAAAAAATGAAAATTAAAAAATATATATATAATATCATAACCCCGCTAAATATGGTGGTGGTTTCATCACATATGGCACATTCCACCAATTGTCTGCTATATTTAATAGTCCGCCAAACCTTCGCCAAAATATCTGCCAGGAATAGAGGATCTGCCAAAATGGTTATAACCATATGTGTTAAAATGGGGAGGCCCGTGGGATTCGACCCCAGGACCTCCACCAACCTACGTCCTAAATTAGTATGCACTAACAACTCCACCAACAGACTCATTATTGCATAAACCACCACATTTTTCTTTATAAAGGGTCTTTCCGCCATTGTTCGGGACAAAAGAGATCAGACCAAGCGCACCCGTATAGATTCAACACAGTTTTTGAGACTAAGGCATGCTTTTCTATATTTCTCAGTCATTTATTGCAGGAGTAGTGGCATGAAAACCGAGGCAGGGGTGTCTCTTGGGCCTGAAAGTGTCAGACTTGGATCGAGGCATGGAGACAGTCATTTTTACGTAATTCGATGCCACGAACGCAGTGGTGATGTTTGTTTTCTGATCTAAGCAAAGCTTCTATAGCTTAACTCCAGAATGAGGTATACTTATGTATTTTGGCCAATTCTTTTTTGGAGTTAATAAAAAGACCTACCCATTTGAGAGCAGGACCCAGAGACGTAGTCCACCAGGGATGAACTCCGTTACCAAGTTTTTTCATTCATATTTCATGCTTATGTCTCTTTCTTTTTGAGCTTTTCCTTCTTTATAGTGTACTTTAGTTTATGCTCATTTTATGCAATTCTTTAATAAGTCACCTGACGAAAATATCTCGGATCATGCAACCACAAATCCTTCTGACTATTTATCAGTCCCTTCATCATCCAAATGTGCATGTGCTCTCCCTTGGTTGTCTTCATGAGACAATATAGACTCATTCTTTATCAAAATGAAATTTTGGTCTTTCCCTTTCAAAATGTCTTTGGACATTTCCTTTTCCTCCTCCATCTTCATGACAACTTCAAGTGATTGTCTATCACCTGCTTTATCTGTAAACATACACAAATCATCAGTTTTAAAAACATTAAGGCCTTCATCATGTTGATCTGAACTCTCCAAAGAGCTCATGAGATTGTCAACTAGTCTCCTCTCCACATCATCCTCTCCAAGGATGTTTCCTTGCTCTAGTTCACAATAGTGAAACCCTTCTTCTGTTGACAATGGCCTGCATCTGAACTCAACCCCTCTGAGTTTCTTCTTCTACATTAAAGCATTCAGCCTCTGCTTCAATTTATCTAAGATTTTCCTAAGCTTCTTCTCATATAACTGCACCACTGGCCACTGAAATTTCTTATTCATACTCCATCCATGTCTCTGGTTCTCTTCCATCTCTTCCTGTTGTAGCAACTTCATCATGTAACTGAGTTTACCTTTCATCTCAATCATCTCTTTGTCAAACTCTTCTTGACTCATATTCTGTATGCCCTTCACCTTGGCATATTTCCTTTTGTTGTGGCTTTCCTCTAAACCTCTGCATTGACCTTTAATGATCATTGTTTTCCCTTCCTTTGTGAACTTCATTTGTTCACCTGTGGACTGCCTCTAATCCTTCTCTTGACAATCCTCCATACATGTTGTTGTCCCTTGACTAGGTTTTGTTGATATCTGGTCAAGTTTGACCTATTTTTGGACTTCGACAGCCTATCGAAGGAGGAGCGCAAGACAAAGCAGAGATTGCAGGATCTCAACCCTTTTTTGGGTTCTTTCTGGGATGTGGGAATATGTAACGGGATTGGGATGTCGTCCCATGGGTTTACCCATGTTTAGGCCTATTTTGTATGTATAAATAGATGTATAGTAAATGTAAAAGGGAGAAGAGAATGAAGGTATCTATGTGATGTTAGTATGTAAGTAGGCTAAGTGCCAAGAGTTGGATCTGTGTGATCATGAATTGTAAGGCTTTGTTCATATTGTGTGAGACTTGTACAAGTCATTGTAATAAGATTGTGGAAGGCTTAGTGCTGGAATGCAAGGAAGAAGGATCTAGCAAGCTACGCAGATCTTCTGTTTTGTGCGGAATAAGGTTTTTTTAGGCTCTGTGCTTCTAATCGATTGACTGAAGACAATAAAGAAGAAGAGTTGGTGGATGTAGCCCCAGGGTGGGGTTGAACCACGTAAACATTGTGTTGTTATGCTCCGTGCTTGTCTTAATGTGTTTATGACTCTCTTTCTAAGTGATTTGATAGAGATAAATAAATTTGTTCATGCTTTGTGCTAATGCTGTGTAAGAATGTTAGATCTGACTTCAATGAATGTGCTTAGTGCTTGCTTCTGCTAGATCTGATCCATCTATGTGTGCTAAGTACCTAACTGCCTTAGATCAGTGTGAATTTCGCGAAGCTCTATTTTATAATCAAAGTAGATATTGATTGCATATTGAGGATCTGACGGTGCTAAGTGCTCTATTAGGTATCATAATCACAAGATATGTGTCCCAGCTAAGGTTGCAGACACTTGAGTCTCACAACCACCCCTGCCTCTACCTCGGGTGAGACTTCATCTGCTTTGTAGGTGTTTTCGAAAGGGCTGGTAGTTAGGGTTTTTTTGGTGCGCTATTGTAGCGTTGAACCCTGGGTCTTCCCCTGTGCCAACAAATGGTTTCGTTGCCAAAAAACCTTATTCCGCACAGGATCTTCTGTCCTGTGCGGAACAAGTTTTTTGAGGCTCTGTGCTTGTAACCGATTGATTGAAGACAATAAAGAAGAAGAGTTGGTGGACCACGTAAACAATGTGTTGTTATGCTTTGTGCTTGTCTTAATGTGTTTATGACTCTCTTGCTAAGTGCTTTGATAGAGATAGATAAATCTATTGCGTTGTTTGTGACTTTTTTTTTCTTTTTCTAGAGTATGGATCTAGGTATGTTTAATAGAGTTTGTCCTAGTTCAAAAACTAGGGTATTGATATATGAAGGAAGATTTGATATTGATAGATCTGACAATAATAGTGAAAGATATGTTATACCTATGCATAGAAAGAATGTTTGGATTAACAAGTGGATGCAGGATACTAGAAAGAATTTGTTGTAGGTTAGCTCCTATGATCCTAGCACACAAGACCTGAAAGGCTGGGGATAATTTAAAAGAAAGAGAGGATTAACCCTATGCTACAGCTGCAGAAGGCCATGACATCTTGCTAAGGAATGCCCTAGAAGAAGTCCTAGCTATCTTTTTTGCAAAGCTATGGACCATGAAGAGTTGGATTGCCCTAAAATGATTGCTAAGCTTGAAAGGATGAATATGAGCCAAGAAAATCCTAAGGCAGATCCAGAAATAATAGAATCCCAGAAAGAATCAGAGAAAGTATTGTTACGGATGAAAGAAACCTTGAAGGACCACCGACATATCATCTTATCGGGGATATTCAAAGAAAAAGAATGCATCAAAGCAAAAATAAGAGACTTCGACATTGACTGTGTTCTAGATGAGGAAACACAGGTGAATATCATGACAGAGAGAACTTGGGAAGCTATAGGGAAGCCTACTATGATTCCTTCATTAGGAGGAATAGGATTATTCAGAGGAAAAATGGTAAACCTATGTGGGAAGCTCGCTCATGTACCTATGCACGTTAATGGAACTTCAACATAAGAAGATTTTGAGATTATTAAATTTATTGAAGACAACACCCCGTTTACCATGTTACTAGCCAGCCCTTGGATTGAAAGAGACCATGCCATAAGGAAATAAGAAGTAGTGTTAGAACAACATAAGTAGGAGTGAAAAAAATTCATGACTAGAAGGATCGCACATTTTATTGCAGAACATGAGAACATATCGAAGCTATTTAACACCAAAGACCCTGATGTTGAAGTTGCAAGAACCCTATAAGACCAATAGAAGACTGAAGTACTTATCCCAGATAAAGAAAAAATATTACCCTCGAATCCTAGGAAAAAATCTCAACAACGCAAAGTGACTATGTCAAACGAAGATAAGAATCAGAATGGAAAAAGACATACCGAGATGAAGCTCACTGAAAAGAAGGCTAGAAAGCTACGTAAGAAGAGGGATAAGATTTAAATGTTACAAAAGATTCCAGAGGGAACTTCGCAGATGGAAAAATTGAAAAATTGGAGCTTTGTTGGGATATCAAAATAGCAACACATGGCACTTCTCCATGGTGAAGCAATATAGTCGTTGGGGAGATTATAACCGTTCGATCGATGCTCCAAATGGACAGAAAGGCAATTATGGTTCGTTATCAGACCATTGGGCCATGCCATAATGGACATAACAGGGTTAATGGAGGCTTCATACCCGTTGCAAGCAAACCGTTGTCGAGTTACCTATTTATCCCATCACGCCATGCACCGAGAACACTTTTGATAATTGAGAATTTGAGCCCATAGACTAAGCCGAGTTTATACAGTGATTGTTGCGCTCTTTCTTTGTATCTCACTACTGTGTCTAAGTTATTCTCTGAACCCACAATTGTTAACCCCAAGAGTGTATGTCAGACGAATTGAGCATCGTAGAGAAAGTTGTTGAAGAAGTTTTGATCAACTTGATGACTAAAAGAGTCATGTCGGAGAGAGAATTATCCACAGGTGTACAAACATCATCCACGAGAGGACTGCTAGCCTCTCTGTCAACTGCTCGAGCTAGACCATCCCGACCATCATATGAGAAGCGAATTAAGCACAGGGATGATCTCGCGAATGATAAGTTGATTCTGAGCATATTACCTACGTATATACCACCTTTGAGCGGTGTTGTAAATTGCGACAGCGTACCTAGAGGTTTTGAGTATGCCTTGGTCACTTCTTACCTCTCGAAGGGGATACACGCAGTTCGCGCAGACCAAGATAAGACTGTAGCATTGAAGTTTAGCGACTTCAACCTCAGCGACAGGAAGGTCTACAACATGATCACCCCGTATAAGTACCTGACCATAACAAAGGGAAAGAATTCAAAGATCGTCCCTTAGTCATGGACCCATGACCTTGCACAGTCCACCCTGCTAAATGTTATGAATATTCTGCACTTCAAACGACACCAGGAGGTGAATGCATGTGTCAAATTTTTGTTGTCTTGTTACCATGGAGGTTATCTATGGTTAAATCGTCACATAAAAGTGGATCCGACATTGATAAATTGGATCACCGGGCTAAGTATGCAAGGACCCAAACCACATGATTTCTATCCTGGAAAAGCCATGGACTGTGCTCTCGCTCAAAGGATCAAGGACACTTATGGCGGTGTCAAGAAAGGAACACGAGGATACAAGGTAGCTACTATCTAGAGTGGCGCAGTGCGCCTCGCCTGTCGGATGATTGTAGGGAAGCTAGTATGTAAGAATCAAACCACCCAAGTGACTGGTTTTGTAGTCGACCTCGCAGGGAAGTGCTCAGAGGACCTACAAATGAATTGGGCACAGTACTTGGTGAACCAATTAGAACTTGACTGCAGAGAATCCCAAGATCAAGGGTAAGAATTTCACTTCAGCTAGCTATTGATATTGATCGCTTTCATTACTTGGGAGATGTCGGAAGGTGCGACCTTCCCAGACATCGATCCCTTTGAATCATTGGCTACGAATTTCAACACACTGTGGTATTCAATCTACATGAATACACAGTGGAAGTCCAATGTTGTATTTCATGCATACTACAACTAGTTGAAGGTATCCATATAGTCTACACCTCGCATAAATCTGAATACTTTACACAGGTTCCGACCTTTGATGAAGTTCAGCGTGAACCACCATTTCATTTATATCACAGCATGCGTTGACGAGCATAAGCAACAATTTCAGTCCTACTACAAGCTAACGGAGGAGGACTTGGAGGAGATCACCAAGGACCGGTCGGCAAACCTCCTCATTCCAGCAGACCCTGCGGATATATCCAATATAGACAATCCAGAAACTGCACAGGATACACCTGGGCCGAGCAAGACAAAGTAGACTGAAGAGGTCCATGATTTAGACAACACATCTATGAAGACCACTTCCATCTCATCTGAGAAAGGAGGTGATGATGTAGAGTTGAATGACACAGAGGTCGACCAACAACAGGGTGATGAGGCTGATCCCTTGAAAAAGAGGAAAGGTTTGCCTCTAAAACCTTCCTCCCGGAAGAAATCGAAGGCCACTATGATGAATATGCAGACCATCCTCACCTCTGATGACTTCGACTTCCTCATAGTAGCCCTGAATGATGCTTCACTGGAGATAGCAGAGAAGCAAGAAGAAAAGCAAGAGGATTTGTATGATCAAATCACGACTGAACTCCAAGGAGTACAACAAGCCCTACAATCCAGCTGCGTAGTCTTCACTGCGTCGGGAGAGCCAGAAGTGGGAGATGAGCCATCTCAACTCCACCGAATAACTATTACAATCGAAGCTCGTATTCGACGAGCACAAGAGGAAACAGTGCAAGACACCCAGGATTTGGTACAAGTATAGGGAGTACTTTTAGAACAACGTTGAGCTGCCGAATAGGAAAAGAGCGTTCTCCAAGCAAAGTTCGATGAAGAAAAGGAACAACTGTAGCAAGCCAAGGAACAGTTTCTCGCCGAGCAACTCGAAGTGAAGGAAACGGTCAAAAGAGCACTTCGCTCTGTGGCTGTCGTAGAAGTAAAGGAATAGGATCAAGTCACGAAGCAAGTAGCGCAACTTGAAGAAGTGATCCAGCAACTCCAACAGCGCATAGCAGATTTAGAGCTACGCATTGTACCAGAGACTCCACAGGAGGTAAGAGACCACTAAGAATCCACTGCCCACAGCGCAGTTGATATATTGAAGGCCCTTACCTTAGAATGCAACCAATTCACTGATCATAGTGCCCAAACATATGAGAAACTTACCGAGAACCCAGAGTTGCAAGCACTGTAGTCGCAGCTCCAGGAAGCGAAGCAACATGCAGAAACACTACAGGCACAGCTGAAGTCTCTGTTAGTTGTGGAGAGAATGAAGAGATCTCAAGAGAAACAAACTGCCCAACAACAAATCCATAATATCCAGAGCAGAGTTATGGAGATAACTCAGAAACTCCAATCGGTACAAGATAAGGCCTATCAATTGTTTACAGAGGTGGAAGGCCAAGGAGCAGAACTAGAGCAGGTTAGCACTGCGACAGAACAACACCTGGAAGGACCTGTGAATGATGCAGTCATTCAAGAATTTGCTGAAAAAGAGAACATAGCACAATAGTAAGTCAAAACAGTTCGATCCAAGCTCAAAGCATTCAAAGCAGAACTTACTACATCAGAGTGACTCGGGACGAGTCATAGATGAGTGTTGGGGGCCTGTTGGCACTTGACCAGGTTTTGTTGATATCTCGTCAAGTTTGACCTATTTTTGGACTTCAAAAACCTGTCGAAGGAGGAGCGCAAGATGAAGTAGAGATCCTAGATCTTGACCCCTTTTTGGTTCCTTTTTGGGATGTGGGAATATGTAATGGGATTGGGATTTCGTCCCATGGGTTTACCCATGTTTAGGCTTATTTTGTATGTATAAATAGATGTATATGAAATGTAAAAGGGAGAAGAGAATGAAGGCATCTATGTGATGTTAGTATGTAAGTAGGCTAAGTGCCAAGAGTTGGATCTGTGTGATCAGGAATTGTAAGGCTTTTTGCATACTATGTGAGACTTGTACAAGTCATTGTAGCAAGATTGTGGAAGGCTTAGTGCTAGAACACAAGGAAGAAGGATCAAGCGAGCTGCGCAGATCTTTTGTCATGTGCAGAATAAGATTTTTTGAGGCTCTGTGCTTGCAACCAATTGATTTAAGACAATAAAGAAGAAGAGTTGGTGGAAATATCCCCAGGGTGGGGGTGAACCACGTAAACACTGTGTTGTTATGATTTGTGCTTGTCTTAATGTGTTTATGATTCTCTTGCTAAGTGCTTTGATAGAGATAGATAAATCTGTTCATGCTTTGTGCTAATGATGTGTAAGAATGTTAGATCTGACTTCTATGAATGTGCTTAGTGCTTTCTTCTGCTAGATCTGTTCCATCTGTGTGTGTTAAGTACTTAACTGCCTTAGATCAGTGTGAATGTTGCGAAGCTCTGTTTTATCAATGAAGTAGATATTGATTGCATATTGAGTATCTAATGATGTTAAGTGCTCTATTAAGTATCATAATCACAAGATTTGTGTCCCAACTAAGGTTGCAGACACTTGAGTCTCACAACCACCCCTGCCTCTACCTCGGGTGAGACTTCATCTGCTTCGTAGGTGTTTCCGAAAGGGCTGGTAGTTAGGGTTTAGTTGGTGCACCGTTGTAGCGTTGAACCATGGGTCTTACCTTGTGCCAACACATGTCTTCATACCAATTCCAGATTTCCTCTAAGCTTGACCTCTCGGTATCTAATTGGTCCTTTGTCTCTGGAACCACCTTTTGAGAAACTCCTTTTCTCCTCTTGCCTTTTGCAGTACTTCACTTCTTCTGAGAACATTTGACTTTGTCCTCCTTGTCCAACTTTCAATTCGATCCTCAAGGTTCCTTTCCACTTCTAAGATCCTTCACTTGCTCTTTAAGAACATGATTGTTCTTTTATCACAACCTCTTAGTTGTCTGTTGCTACCACCCTCTTTGTCTACTACCTGCAATCAACAAACAAATCTTAAAACCAAAGTTAAAATAAAACATAGCATATCATCCTGCAAGATCTTTGGATGATCTTGTTCCACCATTCATATGCACTTGAATGGACTATTCTTTGTCTCATTCTATCATATTTCCCTAAATCTGAATTACTATGTGTATAATATCTTTGACCTCCTTATTCATTCTCCTATGCATACTATCTTCTTATCARATTTCCAATATGAACTCCACCTTCGCATTTTGTCCTTGTAACTCTACAATTCCCTATCAAAGAGCATTCCTTCGCTCTGATACCAATTGATGCAATTCATATATGAATCATCCCAAACTCTCTTTCAAACTTTGTCTAGATCCAAATCTGTTTCTTCTTAACCCACAATTATCACCACCCTATTCATCTTAGGGTTCTCTAAACCCTTTACAGGGTGCCTAGGATCGATATTCTCCCTCACTTATCTAATGGCGTTTTTCCACGGGACCATTCCCCATGACCACCACTCAAACAAAGAGCACTAAACTATGTTCCTTCATTCTATCTTGATGCATCTTCACTTCCCATCCATGTGACCGAATGCTATGACCATGTCCCTTACGTCCTCCTTCAATCTACAACGTATACAATGGATTGTGAAGCCACAATTAGCACGATGTTTAAACCCGATCCTGAATTACGCAATGGAAAGTGAAGGTATTCTTCTCACTTTGTGGGACAATCCATCACATACATCTACAACATATCCTCTAAAATTTGATTGACCCTTTCAGTATGACGTTCAATTTGAGGATGGTATGCAACACTAAAATTAAATTGAGCATCCAAACAACTAAACAAAACCTTCTATAAATTCGAGGTGATTTTTGTGTCCCTGTCTAAAATTATAGTCTTCGGTATACTATGCATCCTAAATATTTCTTTCATGAAAATTTCAACAATGGTTATAGCCTTATTAGTTGAATTCACTGGAATAAAGTGTGCAACTTTAGTAAGTTCAATGTCTACTACTGCCATAATAGAATCATTTTGTTTCTTAGTTTTAGGTAGTCCTGTAATAAAATCCATGTTGATTACTTCCCATTTCCACTTAGAAATGGGTATTTGATGCAGACCCCCCTCTTCTCCCCTCGGGGATGCGCAACCTCCCGGTCTAGGATCGATCAAGAAACTAATTCAGATTGGCTCTTTGGGTCTCTACTAGACCCCAAAACCATTTACACAGGCCCTTTTTCCTGTGGCGCAATTCGTATGAGACCCGTGGGCCCTCTTCTGAGCGTTGTTCAAACCTCAACGCCAAACAGGCGCTAGCTCTTCTCTGGCTAAGCCATTTCCTTTACGTGACCATGACCATGACCACTCGCCTAATCAAAAGGCAATTCGTGACTTCACGTGTCGGGTCATTGAAAGTGAGTCACTTTGATTCTCCCAACCCCCGAAATCCCAAACTCTGAGTTAGATCCTAGCTTGCACTAGCTCCTCCCTCAACCTTCACCAATATGACCCATCGCTATGAACTACGGCCAAACTTCCAAGTGCTTCAAGATTTTGCAGTTCACATCTCCCAGAAGATTTCTTTCTCATCCTTCCAATACCCAAAGTTTTGAACTCTAAGTTCCACTTGCGTCAGATCGACGACCCACGATCCCCATGATCCAACAGTCCCGCTTCCCCCTTCGCGTATCGAGACTTCACGTTTCATGAAGTTGGAGGACCGCTCACATCCTTTCTCCCTATATCCAAACTTTCGATATCTCCCTGGACAATCATTGGTCCATATTTCTCCTTCAATCAACGACTGTGATCAAATCGCGAACTCGAACTTCGCGAGTTCCCAGAACTCTCCCTTATGATTTCCTGAGTTGCGAAATCCCGACAAGACCAAATCTATGGTCCAACTCCCTCCTCCTATCAATGGCTGTGATTAAATCATGAACTTAGACTTCACAAGTTCCTATAACTCTACCTTTAACTTCTTTGAGTCACGAGTCAGCAAAATGATGATCTCTCGCCACATGTCCCTTCGTAGATCAACAACCCACGTTCTTCCTTCAGGATCAATGACCCTTAATAATTTCGGCCTTCGGTGCTTCAGAGCTTTCCAAAACTTATTTTCCACAAAACCACGGAGTGCAATCATCCGAATTCCACGATCTATTGACACCTGTCCTCTTCCAAATCAACGACTCTCAGCTCTTCGACTCTTCGGGCTTCGGATGTTTCAATATTCTGTGCGCTCGTTCCTCTCAGAGTATATTCACCCGAAACACACGATCTCTTGACATGTGTCTCCCCTTTGATCTAACGGTCTCTATCTGCTTCGGGTCCTCGGGCTTCGGGAGTTTCAACTCCTTTGCACTCGGTTCTCCCAGAGTACTTCCACCCGAAAAATCATATCTTGCACCACCTGTTGCCTTTGATGATGGATGGTGCCTACTCGCTTAGGGACTTTGACAAGTCTGATCTCATGCGTGTACACAACATTAAGGCTCATTCACTTATGTCTGGATCCAACGATTGTTGACCCTCTGCGCTTAGATATAATGGATGGGATATGTTCTCTTTTCTTGCGCTATCCTTGTTCTCTAGGAACTGATCCAACGAACCATGATTCTCCTTACAACCAATCCGACGGTTATTATTGCTCTTCCTCATGAGCTTTAGAATTCTCCTGAATTGGAAGATTTCGTCAGTATTCAAAGGTTTTCAGCCTTTGAAATTTCTCCTGCGAACCCGACTATCTAGGGTCTCTCTTACGCTTCTGAGAGCATTATCTCTTCTGATCTTTAGGAATTTGAATAAGTCTGTCACCCATGCACTCCTTTCATTATTCCTTCTGAGCTTGATCTCCTCGAATATTTTGTTCTCCCACGCACTCCTTGCGTTTCTGGGATTTCGTCAAACTCAGATCCGAAGGATTTCTTGAAAATAAATTCTTCTCGCCCTCCTGGTGTTCTCCTTTCTCAATGCACACATTGTAGAGTCCTTCCTTATAGAGTGTTCAATAACTCTATCTCTTTGTGCCTTATCTGCACAGATTCCTCCTCTAAGGTATTCAATAACCTTTAGGTTTCTCCTTGAGTTCTTATAACTCTGGTGCGCCCTCCTGGCACGTTTCTTCCTAAGTCCGTAGAGTTCAGATGCACATTCCTTGCGCTAGCTACAAAACTTCAAATGTTCTGTTGTGCACTCCTTACACAGCCTAAAGAACACAAAATGATACTTCAAACTCAAACAAAGATAAAGAAATTTCTCTTCTGACTACAGATGAAACCTTTCATACATCTACAACACATTAACACATAGATAACATTCACAGAATACAGATAATACATAAACACGTCGTGTGCAAGAAAAATAGTCTTTCTTCATATTAAGATAAATGTCTGTTTACAAATGTGTACATAGACTGGACTACGACAAAGTTTAATTTCTTTCTCCTATTCTAACTCTATCCTGAGTTCTCCTTCTTCTAAGACCTCTCTACCTCGAGATCTCTCTCTCAAGTCTTGCAATTACAAAGAGATGGCTCTACGATCTTATCCTCACCACTGCCTTAGTGCTATCACTATCTCAGTTACGACACCATACTTCTACAACTACATTCAATAAATGTTTATCCAGACTTGACTATGACCTGGACCTGGTACAGGTGACCATTTAAGGCAACCCTAACCACTACATGTACAAAGGTGTGGCTTGCCATTTATTAGCCTTACAACACACAAAAATCCGTATAGGATTATATTCAAAATTTAAAAATGGGAGGGTCTGTGCTTCTCCCTTTCTCCATTGCGCGTCTGCGTATTAGCACATTTCCTGAGGTGGAGCGATGCTCTTGCATCATACTCCACTGTTGGGAAAATCATGAGCTCCTTCTTATGAGATCCTCTTCTCCTATGTTGAAATCCTCCTGGATCCCAACATCTTTTATGGAGTTGTCCTCTTACTCCTCTCCAGCTATGTCGTTGTTGTTGTGTCCTCTTCTCCTTCCTTCATGCTGCTATGGAATATTCTCCTCTGTTCATCTTCCCTTTGCTGACTACTTCTGCTGACCTCAACATCAGCTTCCTTATCTCCTTTATCACCTTGTCCAACTGCTCTAGTGGATGGCTCTTCTTATGCAGTCTCCTTGGCTGCAACTCTTCCTTATTAGTGGGTGGATCGACTTGATCTCTCATATCATTTTCTTCTTATTTTGTGGAATTTTCTTGCCACCCTGCTGTAGGCTCCAATTCTGCAGTCTCATCATCGAGTTGTTGCTCAAATTCTTCCTCTGACAAATTACCTTATGTCATCTCTTCTTGTGTTGGTTCAAGTCCAACTCCCTCCAACTGTTCCTCTGGATGGTATGCTCCTCCATCTGCTTCCAACTTGACCTGTTGGATGTGCAAGATTTGCATCATTACCCTTCTCTTCAGGGCTTGCAATTCTGCATACAAATCAACAAGGTCTATGTTGTCTGCTTCTCTTTCCGTTGTAGGCTCCAGTGCTGCAGTCATCTCTGTTTCAGCTTCCTAGCAAAAAAATTTGGGCCATTCTTATGAACTATCCTCTCCCTCTATTGGGGTAGACATCACTGTATGCTTCATTTATTCCTCCTCTCCTCGAGAAACTTTTGATATCTTCTCCTTCATCATGATAGTCACCGTTGGTTGTCCTTCTTCACACGCTCTGGCCTCAACTGGGCTATCTGGTAGGAATATCTGAATCCCCCCAATGATCATAATGCTCCTATGATCCTCCTCCTGGATGGTGAGAGTATTCAACTTCTCATCATCTTCATTCACATGGTATGCAAATCCACATGAATCTTTATCCATCAGCACTTCTTACTGACCTGAACTCAGTTCTGAGCTCCTGATACTTTCAGACAGTCTCATTTCTTTCCCCTTGCCCACCTGGCAATTTGGGATTTCTCTTCTGCCCACCTGGTTGTCTATGAGATCAACTGATCCCATCTCATTGCCCTCCTGGCAATTTGAACTTTTTTCACTGCTCCTCTGGTAGTATGCAAGACCTTCCCCTGATCTCTTTCCATTGCCCACCTGGCAACTTGAAAGTCCAGTTCTTCCCACATGACAGTTTCTGAGATCCTCTGCTAATCTCATATCGTTTCCCACCTGGAAATATTAATTTCCACTATTGTCCTCCTGACATTCTATGAGATCCTCCAATGATCTCATTTCATTGCCTACCTGGGAATTTGAAAATTCATCTCTGCCCTCCTGGCAGTTTATGAAATTTTCATATGATCTCACCTCCTCCTCATCACTGAGGTTCCTTCCAGTTTCTGTTCCACATATGTGAACCACTTCCTCTTAATCTTTGAGGCTTTTGACATACCTCATCCACCTCTTCAACAAATTTTGTTTTCCTCTGACCAACAATCTCTTGACTAGCGACTTCACCTTCTTTTTCATGGGCCACTCATATACCCAATGCGCTTTAGCATTTTGTTGCATTTTAAATGTCAGCTGCTCCACCCTTGTTCTTATTTCATTGAGCTCCATATCCATCTCTAGATTTCATTTCTTCTTGTGACCTTCTCTTTGACTATGCTCATGGATTTCGGTAGCCATTTTTGTTGTCTTCAGTCCTCCTGGCTATCTACCATTTTCTTCACACCTTGCAACAATCTTCATAGAGCATTAGTACTTTGTCTTCCTTCATCTGTTGTTCTAAAGGAAAAATCCATCTTTTGATGTCACTTAATGTCATCAGATTATCTCCTTTCACTGTCTCGCCCTTTGCCTATGATTTGCAGACAAAATCATCAGCTCTGATACCAGTTGATGCAGACCCCCCCTTCTCCCCTCGGGACTGCGTGACCTCCCAGTCTAGGATCAATCAAGAAACTAAGTCAAATCGACTCTTTGGGTCTCTGCTAGACCCCAAAACCATTTACATAGGCCCTTTTCCCCATGGCACAGGTCGTATGAGACCCGCAGGCCCTCTCCTTAGTGTTTTTCAAACCACAACACCAAACGGGTGTTAGATCTTCTCTAGCTAATCCCTTTCCTTTACGTGACCACGACTGCCACCACTTGCCTAATAAAAAGGCACGTCACATCTTCGCATGTCAGGTCCTTGCAAGTGAGTCACTTTGATTCTCCCGACCCTTGAAATCTCGAACTCTGAGTTAGAGCCTAACTTTCACTAGCTCCTCCCTCAACCTTCACCAATATGATCCCTCACTATGACCTAGGGCCAACCTTTTGAGCACTTTGGGATTTTACACTTCACGTCTCCTGAAAGCTTGCTTGTTCGTCCTTCCGATACCTCAAGTTCCAAACTTCAAGCTCCTCTTGTTTCAGATTGATGACCCACGATCCCCATGATTTGACAGTCCCGCTTCCCCCTTCGCGTATTGAGACTTCACGTTTCACGAAGCTGGAGGACCACTCACCAACCTTCTCCCGATATCCGAACTTCCAATATCTCCTTGGAAAATGAGCGGTCCAGATTTCTCCTTTGATCAACGACTGTGATCAAATCATGAACTCAGACTTTGTGAGTTCCCATAACTCTCCCTTCTGATTTCCTAAGTTGTGAACTCTCGACAAGACTAGATCTACGGTCCAACTCAATCCTCCGATCAATGACTGTGATTAAATCACGAACTCAGACTTCGTGAGTTCCTATAACTCTGCCTTTGACTTCTATGAGTCACAAGTCAGTGAAACATTGATCTCTTGCCACGTGTCCCTTTGTAGATCAGCGAACCACGTTCTTCCTTCAGGATCAATGACCCTTAATCATTTTGGCCTTCAACGCTTCAAATATTTCCGAAACTTCTTTTCCACAAAACCCCGGAGTGCAATCCTCCGAAGACCATGATCTAGTGACACATGTCCTCTTCCAGATCGATGACTCTTGGCTCTCTGCTCTTCGGGCTTCAGATGTTTCAATATTCTATGTGCTCGTTCCTCTTAGAGCATCTTCACCCGAAACGCACAATCTCTTGACAGGTGTCTCCCCTTTGATCTGACGGTCTCTATCCGTTTCGGGTCCTCAGGCTTCGGGAGTTTCAACTCCTGTACACTCAATTCTCCTAGAGTACTTCCACCCAAAAACTCAGATCTTGCACCACCTGTTGCCTTTGATGATGGATGGTCCCTACTCGCTTCGGGACTTCTGGACTTTAAAAAGTATGATCTCCTGCGTGTACACAACGTTAAGGCTCGTGCACTTCCATTTGGATCCAATGGTTGTTGACCCTCTCAGCTCAAATCCAATGGATGAGATCTGTTCTCTTTTCCTGCGCTATCCTTGTTCACTAGGCACTGATCCATCAGACCATGCTTCTCCTTACAACCAATCCAACCGTTATTGTTTATCTTTCTCCTGAGCTTTAGACATCTCCCGAATTGGACTTTCTCCTATGAACCCAACTATCTTGGGTCTCGCTTACACTTCTAAGAGCGTTATCTCTTCTGAGCTTTAGGACTTTGAATAAGTCTGTCACCCATGCACTCCTTGCGTTATTCCTTCTGATCTTGATCTCCTCGAAGATTTTGATCTCCCACACACTCCTTGTGTTCTTGGGATTTCTTCAAACTCAGATTCGAAGGATTTCTTGAAAAGATATTCTTCTCACCCTCCTGGTGTTCTCCTTGCTCAATGCACACCTTGTAGAGTCCTTCCTTACAGAGTGTTTAGTAACTCTGTCTCTCTATGCCTTCTCTGCACAGATTCCTCCTCTAAGGTATTCAGTAACCTTGGGGTTTCTCCTTGATTTCTTATCACTCCGGTGTGCCCTCCTGGCATGTTCCTTCCTGACTCCGCAGAGTTTAGATGCACATTCATTGCGCTAGCTACAAAACTTCAAATTTTATGTTTGTGCACTCCTTGCACAGCGTAAAGAACACATAATGATACTTCAAACTCAAACAAATATAAATAAATTTATCTTCCGACTGCATACGAAACCTATCATACATCTACAACACATTAACACACAGATAACATTCACAGAATACAGATAATACATAAACACGTCGTGTGCAAGAAAAACTGCCTTTCTTCGTATTAAGATGAATGTCTATTTACAAATGTGTACATAGACTAGACTATGACAGAGTCTCAGTTCTTTCTCCTATTCTAACTCTATCCTGAGTTTTGCTTCTTCTAAGACCTCTGTACCTCGAGATCTCTCTCTCAAGTCTCCCAATTACAAAGAGAGGGCTCTACAAGCTTATCCTCACCACCGCCTTAGTGCTATCTCTACTTGAGTTACAACACCATACTTCTACGACTACATTCCATAAATGTTTATCCAGACCTGACTATGATCTGGACTTGCTACAGCTAACCATTTAAGGCAACCCTAACCACTACTTGTACAAAGGCGTGGCCTGGCATTTATCAGCCTTACAACACACAAAAATCTGTATAGGATTATATTCAAAATTTAAAAATGGGAGGGTCGGTTCCTCTCCCTTTCCCCATTGCACGTCTGTGTATTAACACATTTGTTGAGGTGGAGAGATGCTCCTGCATTAGTATTGGCTGCAATAATCCAGCTGGATGATGGTGCTCAACTTTAACTTGTTGGCACTCAAGGCACCTAGCAAGATATTTAACCACTTGAATTTTCATTCTGGGCCATAAATATTATTATTTCAAAGTTGTTATAATCTTTTGGTAGTCTAGGTGAATTGAATAAGGTTTCATATGTACTTCGGCCAATATTAAAATTTTCAATTCTATGTTCTTTGGAATGTAAATTCTACTCTTACACAACAATAATGAATCTTAATTATATTTTAACTTTGATTCTTCTTCAACTGATTCATTATTCTGTATTTTTTCTTGTAAATTGTTACAAACTTCATCGTTTGTTGCTGCTGATTTTATTTTTTGATTTAAATCAGTTTGCATATTACTGTTGTAAAATGCATTTAATTTTCTACGGAGTGCATCTGCTATTTTGTTTTCCTTTCCCTTAATGTGTTTTATGTAAAAATCATACTCACTTAGAAAATATAAACATCTTGCATGTATTTCATTCAAATTATGTTGATCGAAAAAGTATTTAAGACTAATATTATCTGTTTTCAACAAAAATCTCCTACCAAACAATTGGTCTTGCTACATCTTTAAAGCATGCACACTAGTGGTTCATTCCAGATCATGCGTTGCATAATTATTTTCATGAGATTTCATTTTTCATGATTCATAAGAAATCACATGATCATCCTGTAACAACACTCCTTCTAACCCTTCTTTTGATCCATCAGTACAAACCACAAAAAAATTATGTTTATCTGATATATTCAAGATGGGTGTCGCTATTAATAATTTTTTCAATTTTTCAAAGCTCTCTTGAAATTTTTCTTTCCATTTAAATTTGATTCCTTTCTTTTGCAATGGATTTATTGGATAAGAAAGTTTGGAAAACCCTTCTATGAACCTACGATAATAATCTATGAAACCCATGAAATATTGGACATCTGACACATCCTTAGGTACTGGCCAATCTAGGATGGCCTTGACCTTTTCTGGGTCAACTGATATCCCTTCACCTAAAATTACATGTCCCAAATACTGTACTTTATCTTGATAAAATTCACACTTACTAAACCTTGCATACAGTTGGTGCTCTCTAAGGGTCTGCAAGACTATCCTCAAATGTTCTTCATGTTCCTCTTTCGTTTTTGAATAAATTGGTATATCATGTATGAACACAATTACAAACTTGTCTAGATATTTACTCAACACATTCTTCATCAAACAAATAAATGTGCTAGGTGTGTTTGTTAAACCAAAAGGTACCACTACAAATTCATGGTGTCCATATCTAGTTCGGAATGCAATTTTATGAATGTCCTCTTCTTTAATTCTAACTTGATGATATCATGACCGTAAATCTATCTTAGAAAAAATATTGGCTCATCGGACTTGATCAAACTAGTCATCAATGCGAGGAAAATGATACTTTTTTTTAATATTAATATTGTTAAGTTGTTTATAGTCAATACATAATCGGAAAGTTCCATTTTATTTTTGACAAACAAAACAAGTGCTCCCCAAGGAGACACACTGGGTCAGATATACTATGTATCCAATAGTTATTGAACTTGCATCTTAAGTTTTGTCAATTATTGAGTACACATTTGGCAAGGGGCCTTAGAAACTAGTGAAAATCTAGGTACTAGGTCTATAGTGAAATCTATGTCTCATCTAGGAGGTAATCCTGGAATTTCCTCTGGAAACACATCCTAAAACTCTTTTAATATTGGATCCTGAGTTAATTTTTTTTTATTCATTTATTCAATATTTTCGGATATATGCACAACATAAATCTCACAAAATTTTCTTGAATTTATTTTTAATTGTAAAGAAAAGATTTGTCTTACTAACACTCCCCACGGTATTCCTTTCATTGTTCTATTTTTTCCAAAATCATCTATACAATTAGAAGTCTTGTCACAACAGTTTACAAGAGCTAATTTTTTTTCTAACCAATCCATGCCAATGAGCAAATCATAAGATCCTAATGGTAAAATATTTAGATCTAACTTATTATCCATTCCATCCATATTTATTGTACAGTCTTTTACCATTTCAACAACTTTTCTTTTTGTTCTTGTAGCTAACTAAACAAGCCAAGATTTCTTATGTTTAACTTTTTCCAGTTTACAATTTTCTACCACTACAGGTCAGATATTACTTAGGCTTGCACTAGGGTCTATTAATATAGATACACGTTTCTGATTTAACATACCTTCTATCTTCACCATGGAATATTGGGGATCATCTTGTCGATTTTCCAAGGCAACATTGATTTTGTGAATACTTCGAGCAATATCATTTACTGTTGTTGCTTCCTAAATGTTGTGTAATGCCTGATGTTATTTTTATTTAAAGGGAAATTTTGGTATAAGTGAGGTTGTTTGCAACCCCAACACTGAAGAGGTGCCCTAACTGTCTCACTAACTGTCTTATTCGCAAAATAAGCAGGTTTATTGTTGTTATGAATTGAAACACTTTTTTTTCCAATAAATTTGTTTCTCCCCACTGGTGCATTGTGTGATGTTTGTCAAGGATGTTTAAATTTTGTCTTCTTAGGATCAAAATTGTCCTTATGTTTGCGTTACCATGTTTTTTCATTTTTAGTTTTCTATTTATATTGAGTAAAACATAGTTTAGCATGTCTAAATACTACATCCATGGTCTTTGGATTAAGAAATTCAATTTTGTCTTTATAGGCCTCACAAAAACAACTCATGAACTTTTGAAATTTTGCCTTCTCCTCACGAAGATAAGGTATATTTCTCATAAGATTTACAAATTTAGTCACAAAGTCTTCAATAGACATCTGTCCCAGCTTAAGATCATGGAACTCTTTGGCCTTTTCGTCATAATATCGTTATGTTAAATATTTATTTTTCAAATGCTTCTTGAATATTTTCTAGTTCAAGTCACTACTCCTAATCTTGTTAACTATTTTTGTTTCCTGCCACCAAATGGAAGCTTTTCCATTCAATTGATACACAACTAATCTAGCCCTTAATTTTCTAGGGTAATTGTAGATTTGGAAGTATTTACTCATGTTAAGAAGCCAAGCTTCTACTCCTTCCTCATATTCACCATCAAGATTGGGTGGTATGATTTTATTAAATTCACCAAGTAACTCTTCCTCATGCCATTTCCTTTTCCTTGTTTTAGATATAATTCAATGAAAAGTGTTGTTTCCTGAATTATCCTCACTACTTTTTTCATTTAACAACTTTGTTTTATCACTATTTGCTTGATAGTCCTTACGCTTGTGTGACTCTTCATTAGAAAGTTCCTTTTTGGAATTACTGGAAGTTTGTCCTATTTGTCTTAGTTGTTTCATATCAGTCATGTTTTTAAACAAAATTTCATTTAACTCTTCTTGTTCTTTACTAGCCTTGAGTAACCTTTCATTATCTACCTTTATACTTTTTAGTTTTTATTTTATATTACACATAGTTTCCAACAGTCCCATAGAATTATCTTGTGGTTGTTCATTGTTTAGTTCTGCATATATCCGTCGTCCACTTTGAGTTGATCTACCGGGTTCTTCACCAAGGATACTTTTTTATTGTTTTTGATATGTGAAAAACACAATGATGTCAATTATTTTTCTTACACACACACACATATCATATAAGCAAAATAACACACACACACACGTATATATTCAACGAAATTCAAGAGGAAGCACAAATGGACAACAAACAACACTGAAAGAAAGAAAATGAAACATATACATCTTACAAAAAAGTCAAGGGAAGAAAAATCACCAGAGAAAGAGATCTAGAAAGGAATATTAGTAGCATATAGAAAGGGAGAAATAACCACATGGGGAGCTATTCTTTACATTAGGTACAGTATCAAGGGGAGACATATCGACAAGGAGAGTTAAACTTTGGTCAAAGATGAAGAGAAAGAACATAGGCATGAAGACAGAGGGAGCAACTCCAAGGAAAGATACCCTTTTCCATTGATGTCAAAGGGGGAGAGTGAGAAACATTGATGAAGAAAAATGGTCACAAGGGGAGCATGAGCATTGGAGCATCAATGTTTCCATCAATGCTTGTGTTTCCATGAATTCCAAAGGGGGGTATTTTTGGACAGTTATTTTTCATTGATATCAACCCTTAGAGATTGATTTCAACCCTTGGATAGGTCCATAGATGTTGGACAAATGTATGATTGAGATTGATGGTGAGTTAGTTGGGTGCATTTGATGTAGTATACATGTATCCCCAGAGGTGTGGTTATGGGAACTGAAGTTGATTGAGGAATAATGACATAAAGGATAGTGTAATTTCATGTAATACTATGATATATGGATAGTACACATCGTGTCATTTTTTGTGATAGGTGGTATGCCATGTGGTTCCTCACGGTTGAGGAGTTATGAGGTCATGAAGTTGGAAGCCCCAAAGATGGGTTAAGAAGCAGCTATGGAAACCCCAAATATGGGTTAAGAAGCCCCTAATCGGTTTCAAGTCATTAATTAAAGGGAAAAGTGGTTGCAATAAGAGAGTTCAAGAAGCCCTAAAGTTAAGGAAATAAATTACTTAGAGAAAGTATATATATACACCTCAAGAATTCACTCATAAGTACATTCACTCACATTCAATTGAATATCTTCTAAGTGAGAAAGTGATTTTTATTTGAGGTAACGAAGGAGATATGAGTCAAATTTTAGAGGGAATATGAAGTGAAGAAGGGTGAACTTCCAAGGGAGGATGTGTTCTAAGGTATGTTATTTACAAGTCATATTACCATTTTCTCTATAATGTTTTTTATAAAATGATTCAAATAGTGAAAATTTGAGGCAGTTGAGAATACATGTCAAGGTACTTGTGGTAAAATTTTAGAATATGGGTTGTATTATTTACAGAGATACGCTTTGTGGAAAATATGGTTTTTGCCTAGTCCGAAAACTAGTCTCAAACAAGTGTTCCGAGTAAAACAATCATAACTTGTTCATAGAGGATCCAAATTCAGTGAGACCAAATGAATTGGAGATATTACAATCCTTAGTAGGTTTTTTATGATTTTAAGATCTATATATTCAATATTAAAGATATAAAATAGTATGCAGAACATAAATAATTAGCTAGAAATGGCAAATAAACAATGATATAACCAGAACAATACCACAATAATACCAAAATAACACAAGAAATAACAGTTTGATTACTGAGAGAAATGTTCACTTGCCTCTTTGAGGAGGAAACCTCCAACAGAGTAGAGCTCTATTACAATAATATCCAAAAAAAAAAAATCCATACCCTCTACTCCTATTTATACTAAATATGTCTATCCAAAATAACAATCTAGAGGAAGAGCCTTCTAGAAGCAAAAGATTCTATTAGGTCTTCTTACATTTGAATTATCCTTCCTTATTTCTAGGCCTTATTAATATTGACCTTTATTACATGGAAACATATTATTCTGCTTACGTGAGGGGTTAGGTCCCTTACATAATGCTCTACAAGTTTTCTCTTTAGAATAATCCAGAATTCAACAAGGTTTTCCATTTTTTCTATAACTCTTTTTCTGGGATGTTCTAAGAAGTGAAACTTGGAGGAACTATAGAGAAGATGTTGAAAAATATTGGGTACAAGTTTCAAACATTTATTCATTACATTTATGGAGTTATTCTTGTTTAAAGTTAGGGTTTGTAACTAATCCAAAAACTAGTCCTGTGAGACTAAGGTAAAGTTTGATAAAGATGTTATTCTCTTGTTGTTGAAGTTGAGGAAGGTATGTAGGTCTTTGATCACATACACCAGGTATGTTACATAGTTATAGGTATGTTTATATACAAATTGTGAGGGTTACATTTTGATGATGTTATGGTGCATGATTGAGGCAAGCCTTTGGTATATTGTTGAGGTGTTGGCACATGCTTGAGGCACATATTAGGTGCATGGTTGAGGCATATAATTGGTATATGATCTTTGTTGTTTTGTACTTTTTTGAGGTACACCTTTGATGGTACTTGCTTGATATATCCTATGGTACATGGTGTATGGCATTATTGAGTGATATGGTATATGGATGAGATACATTGTTGGTACATGGTATGGTACATGTGTTGATGTACATGGTTGATCCATGGTATGGTACATGATTGGTACTTGGAATGGTGTTGATGTACATGGTTGATCCATGGTATGGCACATGATTGGTACTTGGTATGGTTTTGATGTAAATGGTTGATGGTTGAGGCATATGGTACTAGTTATGGTGCACAATTAATGCATGATTTGGCACATGTGTTGGTGCATGGTTGATGCATGATTTGGTATAGGTGTTGGTGCATGGTTGATGCACTTGGTGTGGTACAGATTTTGGTACACTATTGGTGTTTGGTATGGTACAGGTTGATGGTTTGATACATGCTTTGGTATATTATTGAGACACATACCTTGTGATGGTATGTTGGTGATATTGGTACATGCTTGGTATATGCATGCATTGGTGATGTTGCAAATCTAGTTGAGAGGTGTCCTTGGTATATGATCCATGTGAGAGGATCTAGTTGAGTATCGATGATAGTGATATGTTGGACATGTTGATCAATGACAGGTTGGATACAGTCATAGGTTGATAATTTACCAATATTGCACGAGTTTCCAAAACGTGGGAACGTGGATACAAGTGTCCGAAACGAGCAAAAGTTTCCCTCAAATTTAGAGTAAACTTGAATTTGGGAGTGGCAATAATATATATTAAAAAAATATAAAAAATATTTTAGATTACAATGTATAGAGATATTGATACATTTTAAATCTTATTTCAATAAAATTGAAGTTGAATCGAGGACAATGTTTCTCCTATTGCAACAACTACAATATTAAAATTACTACTTTAATTCGTGATAATAATTATACGAATATATTTAACACAATAATGAAACTTTAATATCCATAAATATTCCATTAGAAAATGAGAAACAAAATTGAAAATACATATATACAATTTTAACATCTTTTTAAAATTAATTTTACATATATAAACTTTAAACATCTTTGTAAATTTGAAGCATTATTCTTTTTTTATTGAAAAAAACAAAATAGTACTACTCTTCTAATATGAAAATACAATAAAAGTCAATGATATAGTTGGTTGATATCAACTACACAGTGGAGCAAATGCTTCTCGTGGATAGGGTATTGATTTATTTGATTTTCATGTTTAGTTTGGTCTTGAAGGAAACCATAAATCGATTAAAAGTTTTTCATATCCACAACTATAAAGTGAGTATTATTAAGATTTTTTTACTTTATTAATTTTTGGGTGAAATCACGAAGGTGGGTTACACTTTCGTGACAATCGGGTCTCCAAATTTTCGAAAAACATATTTTCGGCCGAACTAAATAACTTTTTCGGCCGAAAGATATTATTTTCGGCCGAACTATTGTTCGGCCGAAAACATAAACGTCAAATCGAACGGAGCCATAACCGGGCCCTCAATTTGCGTGTAGAAATTTGGTCGGCCGGATATTTTTTTTCCGACAAAATTTTTTCGGCCGAACTATCTTTCGGCTGAAAGATTGTTC